>JAHQIW010006236.1:0-44452 GCA_019055375.1 Parelaphostrongylus tenuis
CCACATAAGAAAGATATCATTATTAGCTGGCCCAAAAATTATTTGAATTTGAAATCAAATTTCTTTTAGTCCTTTTCTAACCAATCAATAGTGGCTTCTCTTGTGATTTTTCTTTTCTGAATTTAAGATTGATTTTAAATCCAAAGCAAAGTCATTGTCATCAACAACCGCCCTGCATAGAAGAGATCCGCCAAGTGAGAATTCTCATTCAAGCGACTTTATAGCAAGAAAATACGACTTGGAGAACAACTTAGGCGAATATGACAACGATGCGGACGACTGTGGACAATCGACTCCAATCAGCGGTTCTGAGTAAGACGAAAACATCGATTATAAAAATTCTGTAATGCAAACTATAGAAGGATAATCGTTTTGGATTTACACAACTTATGCATCATTGGAACACTATTGCGTACAGCTTCGCATATTGAGCGCCTTATTTGAATGAACAGTTATTGTGAAAAATTCGCATGTTTCGTGAACGAGGTTTTGTAACAAAAAGATATCGCCTAGCACACGCCCGAAAACCTTTCGATAACATGATTTCTGAGGGATGTAGGCTTTTACCGTGATCGCAACTGAGAGGAAAATCAAAGAGCGAATGAAACTATTTTTTATTTAACCGCTCTGTCTGTGGTAAGATTTCATAGATAAACCCAAAGATGTAGAGAGATGTGCAAAACTCTGACGTTAACCGGAACTCAAACCCACATCACATCTATCCGGGAGCGCGTGCTCAAACCCGTTGCACTACTGACGCCTATTTTGCACACCACTTCTGCGCTACAACGCATCTATCTGTTGTCATGCGTGCGAAATGGGTGCCAGTGGTGCAACGGGTTAGAGCACGCGCTCCCGGATAGAGTGAGATATGGATTCGAGTCCCGCCTGACGCGAAAGTTTTGCACATTACTCTAAATATTTGAGTAGGGAATCGTCAAGATCATATTCGTTTTACATAGCTTAAGTCCTTTTTTGCACTATTTATGGTTGCCTTCCTCAGTTTGTGGTTGAAACCTTTCAGTACTAAGTAGTGATTCAATTCTATGCTCAAAGACGAGTGGATTGCGTCGTCTACAAGGGTTTGACCGTGTTTCGCAGTAGCCGTAGCCTTTGAGATTTCAAACGTAGGGCGGTGATCTTCCTTCTCAGCCGGGACGGGGCAGCGTCGTTGTGAATACTGAACAAGTAGATAGTGAACGATAACTAACTGCGCAATCTTTATTTTGTTTGGACCGCTAAACTTGATTGCTTGAAGTTGTATGGCAGAAAGTACACATTGAAGTGAGTGTTCGGCATTGAGTTCTTTGGCAAAAAATGACGTTTTATTTCCAAAGTAATATTAATAGGTGATTGGCCTGTCTCGGTTGTGCCATAGACTAAAACATTTGTGATGACGACTAATTTCTCGTGAAGCGCGTATGGGACCACGTCTAATTTTCACTCGACTTGCTATGACACCTATAAAGGTCACGCTGGCCACAATTCGCCTCAAATTGGGAGCTATGCCCGAATAGCGTTAGATAATCCGTTTTTCTTGCGTTTTGAGAAAATCTTACGCTTCTCCCGTCCTGGAAATGCTCTATGTTTCTTTCATACACATTCTTATGTTTTCGTGTATGTCAGACTCTTGTTAGTGGTGAAAAAATTCTTCAGCTATGCAACCATACTTTGTCAATACTTGATGAAGTTCATGATTTATGCTTTCAGTATAACAGTGTGTTCTAGTTAGTTTGGTATCCTCTCAACGCACACCCAACGCAATAAGCATCATAGCGATTGAAAATTAGAAAATAGCAAGTTGCCTTTCAAAAATATTGCTTCACACTGCATATGATGCCCATTAATAAAGGCAGAGGCATTTCTCCGCCTCTTGTCTGGCCACATTCTTCAGTAGCAACAGTCTTTCTCTAAAATGAAAATTTAGGTAAGAATCTTTCAGGAGGACACCTTTTTTTTAAGAAACTGCGGTTTGTATCTGCATGTGACAAGTTATCTAAAGAATCTAAGAGTTATAAGAAAAAAACCTGAATCTATCAAAACTTATCATAAAAAGAAAATGATCGCTATAGAGCTCACCGCGACCACGGTGTCCCAATAAAATAACAGAGTTCGTATAGTTACGAATGAGTTGACGAGCATTTGTCGGGCAAACATTGTGACCAGGTCTCACCCTTGGGAGTTCCATGTCTTGTGAGTGGGCTTGTGAGGATGAACCGTAATGTAGACCCACTGCGACAGATGGCCGATTTGATTGCCAGGTGCGACCTATTGCTTTGAGTTCTTAAGAAGAATTTTCGAGATTGAAGTATTCGCTCAAGTGAAATGTGGACCTACGATAAGCTGAGAGCTCTATGCACTTCACAGAGCTTGATTTAGATCCCAGTATTTAAACCTTTATTTATTATACAATAAAATAATAGAATCTATATGTTGAAACAACCAGAAGTTGAGGAGTACATGTATTGGTGTTGAAAGACACCTTCTATAGATTTTGATGGGGTAGAATAGGCGACGAATAGAACTTTAAATACAACTCAGCTAATACTTAAGGTCAGAGCAAAGTTTTGGGGCATTGCACCGTCAGATTACCACTTGAAGTTACCAAATTCAAATTACAAATTAGCAAATCTTGAAGACGATGGCATTTTCGAGTACAAAATTTATCATCTTCAAGGTCTTATAGTACCATCTTATGAAATACTTCGTATATAAAAATCGTATAGATGAATAAAAGAAATAAATGAGCGCATGTGGCGCAGAGGTTAGATCTGCTCTGCGTCGTACACGAGGTCAATGGTTCGATCTTGCGCTCATGGCTCACCAAGCCATCCATCCCTCCGTGGTCGGTAAATTGGTACCAGGCAGGTCTCAAACTTGCCTGGGAGAATAAGCAGCACTGACTCGGTTCAGCGGGAGGCCACCGCGAGTCATTGTAAAGGCCAGATAAGCATTCAATCACCTCAAACTAAGTTAGAACTTGAAGACGAATGCATGGTGCATCCCTTAGGGATTGATCGACGCCGAAAGCTTTATCCTTTTATCCTTTATAGATAAATACCGCTTTTAACGCAGTTTCAAACAATGAAAGAATTTATATATCTCTATTTTTACTATCATTATAGCAAGGAAAAAAAACGGCGAAGTCATATTTGTACACCTAATAGCTTTCTTCAAGCCGAGGTTTAGTGACAGTCCGCCTTCTATTTCAAGAAATGATTTCCAGTTGCTTCAGGGTAGATGGTCTCATCTGGCTTCTCAAGCCTTCTAGTTTATAGTTACCCATAAAAAAAGAACCCTCACGTATCGAACATTTATGTGTGTTTCAACGAGAATATTACATTGTTATCGAAAGCATCATGTTTCCAGTTGTTATGTGCCATTCGTTTCTTCCTTTGACATATATGCTTTTGTGGCCTCTTGATAGCTTGAGAAATACCGACTGCCATACTAAGTTAGCTTTATGAAAAGACATTCGTAGTACGCTCTACCAGATAACAGAATGATAATGTCTTGCAACCGGAGCCCAGCTCTCCAACTTCATGGGGGGATTTTAGATCATTACAGTGAATTTTGATTCCAACGAAACTTTGTTGCATACAAAGTTTTAAACATTATTGGAGCTTGTCTTTAGTAGGACGAACACCTAGTTTTCCGAATTTTTCCACTCTTCATGCTAATACTCTAGAAAAAGCGCTCTTCCAGGCGCGATGCAAAACACAAATATTTTCTTTCACCTATAGCTATAGCTTATCGAAAGAGCTTTTACAAAAGGCATACGCCTTTTTGAGTTTTTCGAGACTTGGGCTATCGAATGAGTATTAGCAGTCCAAGGAAGGAGTTTTGTACAGCGAAATATAAGCAACATAAGAAAAAACGCGTGGTTAATTTTGCTCTAAATTTTAGAGCGTCATAATAAAGACTGGTTTAAAAACGACCACGTACGGCTGTAACCAGAGATTCAAGATTTCGAATGATTGCTATCAGTTTTATGAATAAATCTGTGCAGCAAATGAGATTAAGTGTTAATGTGCTGACTCGTAGCCAAAAAAGTACCGGAAAACCTTATCACAGTGTAATAAATGAAAAGAGGACCGGGTTTCGCTCTTGGACTAGAAAGCGCGTAATTTAAACTTGCAGTGGCTTTCGAACTTTATAGAGTTAAGTTTTGATTTTTGTGCAAAATTATTATAACATATCTTTCATTTCGAGTGTTTTCTTAAGACCACAGCTCAAATTTCAATATGCCTGATAATCATTATTTGAGCCACGCATGTCAGTGGTATGTCAATGAGGGCTGACTTATAGAGCCCTATACACGTGTTTCGATCTTGCGATCTCGTCAGTGGGGCAGTTACCCTTTCTCGTCTTTTGCTAATCTCTGTGGGTGCTCCAGTCCCCACAACAAGAGTTAGCGACGACGTACGTTTTACACTCCATGTTCAGTGAAGAACTCACCAAACACAGAGTTTTGTACACTCGAATGCTCGTGGCTAGTATATTTAATATAACATATCTTTCATTTCGAGTATTTTCTTAAGACCACAGCTCAAATTTCAATATGCCTGATAATCGTTATTTGAGCCACGCATGTCAGTGGTCTGTCAATGAGTGCTGACTTATAGAGCCCGATACACGTGTTTCGATCTTGCGATCTCGTCAGTCGTCAGTGCAAATTTATTGTTGTGAAAGGATAGGTTATTTGTTGGAGGAACGTACTGTTCGCATGGAGAATGCCCACGTGTTCCAAAAATTCTTTCCTCGATCAAAGGTACGTCCTGGGGAAACCATACTTATAACCCGTACTCTCATTGGTGAAAAGGGTACCCATCGCAAGCAGTTGGGCAACTTGAAGGTCTCTGTTTCACTGTTGAACGTCTGATCACCTGGATGTGGTCAAATTGGACCTAATAGAATATTAGGTAATGTGATCGGACCCAAAAAGTCGCCTTGAGGACATTTCACTGGATGGAATACGTAGAGGGCATAAACGATGCAAATGTCTAAATGTCAAAAATCACCGCGATAATATGGGCTTGTAGGACAACATAAACGCGACTTTGTAAAAAAAAAATTGATATATGCAAAGCGCTAAAGCAAAGTTTGTAATTTAAAGAGGTTCCAACTACAATAGTTTACTACCAATCAAACAATTATTGAGAATTATCGATGAAGTGAAGTGTAGCATCATTGTTAACAAGCAGTTGATCGATTTCTCATTTCCAATCACTATCACGATTTGAAGGCATTTCATAATGTTTCAAGACTAAAAGATTTTCTTCAAGAAAGCACTGAAAAGAATCTTAGGATTTGCTGCAAAAAAATTTTCGTTTTTCGTCAACTACGAGAGATGGAAGATCCTTTGGACATGTGTATAAGAAAACGACATAAATAAACATTATGGCGAAGATAAGGTTGCGTTTGCGCTAATCTTTAGGTCAGAGAAAATAAGCAACGACATAGAACGTACTTGTAAGTAGGTCGCTCTGGTGAAATCAGTGGAGATGATTTAGTATCACCTATCTCTTTAAAATATGAGGTAATTCGCAGCCGCTCTTATGACCGCCTGAACACGATCAAAATTTTTACAGCTAGCCCTAACGGTCGATCCAATTATGAAATCAGTTCGGGCATGATGTGCCTAATTCTTGTTAAGCAAAGTAGTCTACTTTGGTAATATGGGTAGATCAGTTTGTGTGTAAGAAGGATTAGATGAAAACGCTAAAACAGAACATAGTAGTAGGCACACACTGAAGCCTGAGACAATGCGAATGTTTTAAAATAAAACGGCCATCCTTGTACAGGTATCTGAAAAAATATTTCTCTAAGCTCTTGAAGCGCTTCGGGTCCATCAAAAAATTCCAAAGACGTTTCGCAAGGTGTTCTGCCTTGTTAACACGCTGGACCACGTATGGTATCTCGGGGTGATTTTTCAACTTTCAAAGAAGTACATTTTTACACACGTTAATTCTGTGTACTATTGCTCTTCAATTCCTCATCAGTGAGTGACGTGACGCAAGACGTGAGATGCAGCAAAAGTTTTAATGAACTGCTCCAAATACGATTAAAATTGAGTCTCCAATTTTTACTGCTAAAGTTAAGAAAGCATTTAACTGAGTAGATTACGTATTAACTTGACCATTCCAGATTGTAAAGAAGGCAAAATTGGCTACATTGTTAGCAAGTTTGAAGTGTTTTGTAATAGATGCTTTGTAATAATCTCATTTCTACTCATAGAGAATGCAGTAACTTACTGATCAATGCTGTGGTTTAGCAAAAGTCGAATCGTCTATTCAGTGTTCAAAAACCATATACTGCAGAGCCAATATATTATTATTTACTTGTGGCTAATTGACAAAGTTTCTCTCACCTGTTATTTTGTGTACTACGCCATCAATTTTTATAGGGTGGACAAGCTGTGATCCCATCGATGGTGAATTCAAATGGGTATGTTTTTAAAAACCAGCTCTAACCTTGACATGGATAATCAAAATCTTGTTTGGATCATGAGCTTGCTTGAGGTAGATACCAAGTCTTAGTAACGGCTAACACCTCGGTACCTTCGCTTTGTTTGGAGGCGCGATTATTAGATTAGGTTGTTCACGACAGTTCATTTTAATGAAGTATTTCCTCACATTTGCCGCATAGAATAGTATGGAGTACCATACGAATGAAGTAACTACAGTCGGCAGTACTTTTGGTATAGGCCACTTAGCTTGTTGATGATAACTTGTTCTCATGAGAACAGGCCATCTTGCATTAGTCGCTGTATACCAGTGGCTACACGAGGCAGAGCTAACGGGAGGAAATCATAGCCACATGAACATTTGGTAGCACTTTTCTTTGAGCTATGAGTAAAGCAGAATAATGAATAAGAATGGGTCGTTCGAAAAATTAAAATCAAGTTTATCTTTATATTCGAACGTTTTCGAGACCTCAGTAAAGATAATATATTTTGATGACAAGTATTAGGCCTTTCATGGGATCTGTTATGACACTTATAAATTGCTGGGCACGTGTTTCGGCCTTTCAGCCTTATCAGTAGTACGGTGCCCTTCATAGCAATTTGAATTTGAGCCAAACTCATGTAGGAGGACATATCACCCCCCCCCCCCCACCCCCACATATGAAGGAATCGGGGTAGAACGTGTTATACAGCATGTTTAGGGTGAAAAAATTACTTCACACTGCAGAATTAACAGTGGTGACAAGATAATCCGATATTGTAGTGATTAACAGTCTGCTGCTCATGGCTGGTAATTTGAATAGCTTTATATTTGGTTTGTTCTTTCTGCTTAGGGGGTATATCCACCTGCAAGGTATTGACTTCAACGAAGGGCGCTGTGCTACTGATGACGCTGAAAGGCCGAAACACGTACCATAGCAGACCTGATGAAAAGCTTGCAATATGTTTTAGATCAAGTGAAATCTTTGTGGTCAATTAAATGGTTGTTTCTCTTGATTTCCAAGTTTCCACAAAGATGTGTCTCTTCAGGCAGCAAACTATGACCGAAAAACTCAAGCTGAAGAGTTATTGGCATCATAATTTTTGCCAGTATATGATTGTGGCAGAAAAAAATGTAGGTGCACATTTTTTGTAAAGGAGTTTCTGCGGTTTCTTTGAAGAATGCACCTCTTTTTCTTTTTTTTATTGCAAAACAATGTCCGTTCAATGATTTTATCACTTAACTGCTCGTGTAAAACATTCGGTGCAGGCTCCTATATACAGAGGATATGTCCCCGCGGAACGGATTGAACCGAAAAGCACCGTGCAACTGGCTAAGCTGGGAGGCTGAAACACGTGTACTGCACTGAATAAGCCATAACAGATCTTATGAAAGGCTCAAAATATGCTATCAGATTATACTATATCTAACAACAATATTTTGAAAGCCTACTTAGCATGATGGGGAGCCGTGGCCGAGTGGTTGTGATGTTGATTACGGCGCGCGTGGAGCTAAGCTACACCTCGCAACACTTCCGGGCAGTCAGCAAGGACGCAGAACGCCATATGAAGCGCCACATCCAGACTATCCTCGACTTTGCAAAGAGATATGCTCGAACAGTATTCTATCTCATTCAAGAAGAAGGCGAACAACGAATCGACTGCTAGAAGTACTGGGATCCGCACAATAAAATCGTGATGGCGGGTCGTGTAAATAAATAACAAATAAGTTTATTCATTATTTATCACAACTAAATATTGATAAATAAGTTTATTTATTATTTATTGCAAATAGCTAAAATAAAGAAGTTCATTTATTATTTATTACAAATTTAGCATGATATCGCTTCCCATTTTTAGCTATGTCAGGTATTTAAACAGTTACTAATCCATATCCTTCTTACATCTACTGGAGTAGGGGTTCACTGGTGATTGTAGATGTTGAGAGTGTAGTTTGCCACGCGGATTTTTTGGACCACGTTTGGGTATTTAGACATTCGGCTACGCCAACAGCACTAATGAAACAATGAAAAATAGCGGCTATAATGAGAAATGGTGCCAGCAGGTAATGAGTTCGTAACACTATGGGTAGTCACATGAGGACGGTACCTAGCGAGCAATAATAGAAAGTGAGTTATGATAAAGAGTGAGAGTCCATCTCGACGTACGAGACGATGTTTTGAGGACTTGATGATTCTTTGGACGTCTTGCCGGAGCGGTTTGCGATGCCGTCTGGCGTCGCCTTGGTGACGGTGGCGGCCGCATCCCAGATGAGCGTTGGGGTTCAAATGGTCCGCTAGTAAATATCGTAAATTGTGTACTGTGGAGGCGTAGTTGCGATATCTCGTGTGAGCGAAGTCGCTTGATATCGTTGGGACATCGCCATGCAATATCTCGGTCAAAGGAAGATTGTAGGTTGGTGAACAATTCTAGGACTTCGCCATACTTTTGTTCATGGCAATACCTTTGGGATATGACGAGCGTATACTTATTTAGGATTCATACAAAGTATGGAGTATCTGTAAGAAATATCGTTATGGGTATCGCTATCCGTTACTAGCAAGGAAGCGGAGTTAGTTTCTCATCAGATCGCCTCCTATTATTAGCCCTATGAGAGTTGATTAGTTTGTTTTAGCGTAAAATAATCCATTCAAGCTATTGTAGAAAGTCATATATGCACGCATTTCTGCTCGCTCCGTGCGGTGTGCCCCACATCTGAGACACACGCTACTCAGTGGCTTTCTCTGGCGAAAACAATTTTTCACTTATCTTCTTGTAGTCACTGATAGCTTTTCGAACACTGATTTTATACTAGCTCAAAAGGCCATCGCATTGCGCCGCCCCCATCGAAAGACGCCGGCGTGTTGCTTTCAGGTGTATGGCCTGAAGAGTGTGGGCAGTGAAGGAGCATGGAGACTTTTCTACGTCGACGATGTGGCATCGCAACAGTTTTTTTAATCATTGTTTCACTCAACCATTTTGCCAATTTTTGATTTTATTTGGTTTGGTTACTTTTGAGTATTGTTCAAGATGGAAAGATATCAAAGTGAACATATGCCGTAATTTTGTTTGCGGAAAATAGACAAGATTGTTAAAAAGTAATGATCTGAGAAGATGCACTACGAACAATAGCCCAGCAAAGCGGATTCCATTCTCACTCGGTCTTCTAATCAGAAGTTCCTATTTTGCAGCACTGCAGTTAGTTTCCTTATTGAAGTTGGTCCCAGAAGGCTTTTTACGTAAATGATGAACTTTCCAACTAAAAAACTCTGCTGTTAATATGATAACAGGTTTCAAACCTTTTTAAAGTCTGGTATGGATTCTATACAGTATTAGGCAGGCTTGTGTTGCCTTTCTAGGCTCATCAGTAGTGTGGTTTTTTCCCATCCCAGAATAGTATACCGCTACTTATTAACTTTACTATCATGCAGATCTCCCGCTGTTCATACACTTCAAGATTTAGTAAAATGGATGTAACCGGCTATGATGGAAAATCAACCATTAGCTGATATCTTCCAAGTAATATAATGTTTTCTAGTTGAATGTGCATGGATCCACAAACTATTGAAATTTTCCATCTTCGGAGTTATAAATTGATTTCAATTACCTCTAATTATTTCACTTCAAATTCGTTTGAAAAGGATTTCTTTAGGGTGAGCCGAACGTCAACGTCGCGGTGAACTGTAGCAAAGAATATGACATTATTTTCCACTCAAAGCTTAAAACATCAGTTGAAAAATTACTGCGAATAGTACACGCATCCGAAATGGATGCTATCGATCGTGGTATGTTGATTTTTCGTATATTTTTCGCTTTTTATTGAGTCCATTGTGTCAGAGTATCCAGTGTGATGGCTATACAGATGAACTGAAACTTGCTACTCAGCCATTCCGCGAGAAATTTTGGAGTTACACTTCCATGAAATGGTGCTTACAATCGTTCCTGGCCGGCATCGATAACGTAGCTATTGGCTCTCACGAGGGCAATGAAATTGTCGAGAAGGTGCCTGTTTGATAAAATTATTGTTTTCATGTTGAACTATTATTTTTTATAACAATTTTATTAGTGTTCTTAAATTCTTTACATTTTGAATAGATCACAGATGTACTGTCACATTTTAGTGTTGTAGTAACTTTTTTTATCCCTCATAAAATATTTTAGGTTAGCCAGTTAATACTGACATGAAGGCAACGTCGGTTAAGTTTTAGCACTTTGGGAAAATTTTTTGATTAATCAGCCATGCCGTTGTTGACTCACATTTTATATTCTAATCAGTCTAAAGTGGGAGTTTGAATGAAAATTCAACAATTTTATCCATTATTCAGGCTAAGAGTTTCGAACTATCTGAGATAATTTACTCAGAGCAATAAATGGTCCCGAGGAGTATGCATGAGTTTGCACTAGTGCAGCATAGAGTAGCATTTGAATTCCGTTGAGAATTCCGTGATGCAGGCTAGAAGCATAAGGTACGGCATCATCAAACACATTTAGAAATAAGAAAGCGCCACTGATGTAAGGCCGTCTATGGCAACAGAGAAGAACTGTTCTCTGGAACACGCGAGCATAGAAGATCGCTTACGTTAGTGTTTACATCAATGCAAGTTTGGCCGTGAACAGCATCATTTTTGAAAAACTTACAACGTGAATTAGACACTTGATGCTGAAAAGATGTGGACTAATACCCGATTTGAGAACTTCCGTCATCTACACACTCACGTCATAGCATAGCAAAGGCAAGATTGATGCGTATCTTTCGGATTCAGTGATGTTGCACAGAGAGAATCAGTCTTTCCTCAAGATCAACCCTAAAGTCAAAGTTCTAGATCTCTTCAAAGTGCAATCTCCACGTTAAGACCGGACTCAGAACAAGATGTGTAAAACGCAACAAGTGGCGGGTGTCTGAGTTTATCGTGATGGCCGAGACCACACGATATACCACATCGTTCCAAATGGTCCTTTTTCTACGGTGTATGTGTGAGTCTCACAGTGTACCGTATCGAAATAGATCACAAGCTGGTAAATTGAGACTTTCGCTTACCCGATCGCGCTGGTGTCCTGCAATTTTTTTTTTCGCAAAATGATGATGAAGGTGCCAATCTCGCGAATAGGAAAGCCTAAAACCATTACAGCTTGGGATGTATCAAGATCATCTGTCGGCTTTTGAGAAGGTGCTGTTGTCTATATGAATTAGTACAGCTGCTGTGGAGTTGCTTGGGTCGCAAGCTCCTCCGGCTAAGCTCTGAATTTTGTCATTGAAGAAAGAACGTACAGAATTTTAGAGAGGAACTAACAACAGCAGTTTAGGATAATAAGCTGACTGAGTGGAGTATGCGAAGCGATTTTTCGTATGCACAGGCTACGGTGATTGTATCCTGATACCGAAGGGGTCGCTTCTTCAGAGAAGTAAAGGAGAAAATCAATTAGGCAACTATTCTACCTTTTCCAAGAGCCATCGTATCTTCTGCATTCTCCATGTGAAATTGTGGTGGATGTATGGTCTGTCTACCGTTTCTCCTTCCCGAAACACTACATATGTTGCGTCTTTTAACATTTGTTTAACACCTGTACCGCACAAGAATTAAATATCTAAAGAATCTTCTACAGCTCTCATTTGCACGCTTGCTCCACTTCTCACACATTGACTAGGTGGTCGGACCATTCACGTACGAGAAGATTACAATTCTCACCGAGTTTCTAGCGTGAACGGATCCCGCTAAGCTGTCTTTGCATACGAGAAATACACATAGAAGATTTGCAAACGTACGAACGTTATATTTGATGATTCAAACATCTCATACAGAAATAGCGGATACAAATCTCTCAGAGTTGATCGATCCTCAAAGACTACGCCACGTATCCGACATCATCAAGTATTCTCACATGTGAGTCAGTGAAATAGGGCTTGATAGTTTTCATATTACAGACACCACCTCGTACGTGTACCTTGATGAATATGAAGAACATCCTGAAGCAGAGCTTAGACAGAAGAAGGAGAGCACCATAGACCGCATTTGGGCCTCTCTGAGAAGTTACCGTTAGAAACGGATCCTCTGTGCCACCTTTTTGATGTAACAGTCTTTCCATCTATTTGCTATGCATCAGAGAAGTGAGCTGATATTGCAACACATCAAAAAATTTGCACACCAGTTACAGAGAGCTTGAACGATGTGTTCTCAGATTTTGTGCCACTCGCAGCATGTAGAGGGCTTGCGCGTTCAGATCTCCTAAACTTACACCATTATCGAGATCCACAATTATTTACATCGATAGCGAAACACATGTGGGCGGTCACATAATAAGTAGAACAGATGACAGATGGAAGAAATGAACAGTGGAATGAATTCAAGAGAATACAGGTGTCCTCTTGTAAGACCACTCAAACGGGGGAGCGAGATTGTTTAACATGAACCATATGCATTAGCAGGGAAGCGAATTTGAATTCGCGGATTGAGCTTGGTGTACATCTCCATGTTCGAAATGGATTGCTACATTGGTCGCGCGCGAGAGAAACGAATGGGAAATACTTTGGTTCGCTTTAAAAATAAGGCGGATTGTCCAAAAATAAGATGGAAATTGTATGAGGTCTTTATGATGAGTTGCTGCAATTTTTCGATCTATAATTTTCGCACCTGAATTTATGGAAAGCTTCATGATATCGAACCAAAGATCTCGTGTGCATGGCAGGGCATCTCTCAAAACGCCACTACACTCCTCATTCAATCGAACCTCTAGTGCTTTTTGCTTGAGGTATTTTCATGATTGAATAGTTCATACGGTAGAAATTTCGTCGTTGATTTCTCTATATGAGGTTAGATCCCCGAGGAACTAAATGGAGGAAGAGGCACCGTACAACTGACGAAGCTGGAAGGCCGAAACACTTGTTTTGCACTCTATGTATAAGTGCCATAACAGACTTCATGTAAAGCTCTAATATGTCACGAATTGTACTGTTCTTGAGTGAGGTCTCATAATAGTCGATTGCGATGTTTGTTAATTAGTTTATGGTTGTTTCTACCTAGTCTTTCCTATAATTTCGTAATTTTTCGCGACGGTTTTTGAAATTTCGCTCAAAACAATCTAATTTGATGACATAATTCGAACCTTTCATGAAGTCAGTTATGGCACTTATACAATGCAAGACACTCATTGGGCGATCATATCACCTAGCGTCACGTGCATATATTTCGGAGCTGCTTCCTCTGTAAGAGACTATTCCCCCTCAGAAGTGTCCAAATGAAAAGGTACCGTGCAACTGAAGAGTTTGTAGTGCCGAAACACGTGTTTTTGCAGTGTATAAGTCTCACAACAGACCTCTTGGGCTCAAAATATGTGACCAGTTTCGTATATTTTTAATATTGCTGTAGCTCTTTAATTCTAGATTTCTTCTTGCAATTTGAGGTGCGACATTCTTGCTGATGGCAAAGGATGCATTGTTCATTATGAACGGTTCTTTGAGGACATTGTGATAAGATCTGTACCACTTCATAAAATTGACTTTTTTCCTCGTAATTTTCGTGCTCATTTCATTTGAGATAAAACAGTCATTCTCTTTTTGTTCTGAATCTGGAATTTCTATTTCTCCTTCTTTTCAAGACGATCACTACCTCTTTCTTCTATTCGTTTTTCCTTTTCATAGTCAACCTGTATTCGGCTTTCGAGAAGACATTGTTCCCTAGTAATTCCATGAGAAATGTCATGTTGGCTTGATTCAAACGATATTCATGATGATTACACGAAAACAATATGGATGGCGTGATGCTTCATTCCAAATAAATTACTAGAATTTTCCCATTACGACAACTTCGTATGTCTCGAGAATGATAAGTCCCATTGCTAATGCCATTTCAACGAGAGATACCAGTGTGAATAGGAATTTGATAACAGTATTTTGTAAATGTACTGCAAAATATATGAGAATACTTAGGACGGTCGGCGTGAACAACGCTGAAAATCGAATTTATATTCTCCAAAAATTAGTTTTTTTCTCTTCCTAACTTGTCAGACTAAGTAGACCAGAACATTTTTCTAATGAAGCTAGAATGACACAATGGAAACACTAAATAAGAAGTTAAGACACTATTGGTGAACGCGGTCTCGGAAATTAACGGTGCGCTTCCCTTTAGGGCTTTTAGAACTGCCGTAATGCAAAGCGATCCAGCTTTTCATTCAAAATTAATGCTCTTGAGATAAAATGGCGGCCTACTCTTGTTAATTGAGTGTCATGTGGTCATTTTTGCCCTATAAAATCAAGGAACTGTTTCTTCTTCCACCTAAACTTTCGTTTATCTTGCATATTGTAGCCTCGAATGCCCAAACGCGTTTTTTTTTTTTGTTGGGACTTTTGAATATTCATATATCCGGAGAAGTAAGCAGCAGATTTGTGTCTGTGAACTTAAGTGTGTCGTAACACACATACCTATTGAGTACTGTACCTTTACTGTGTTCTCCGGGTCACGTATTAGTTGATTCAAATCAAAACGACCGTCGATGTTATAATACCTAGAATTATTCGATTATATCAAATTAGTCTCCAACAACAATGTTCTATTAGCTTTCTATTCAGAAATGTGGCACTCTAATTATGTTAACAAGTTTTGAATGTATTTTGTTATCATTTCAGAAATCTTAAGGTGACTAAAGCTTTGAAAACACTTATTATTCCAATTGTTTTCACAGTGTTGAGAAAAATTCTGAGAATTGTGATACACCGAGTTGAATGGTAAGCAGAAGCTCGACGACGCGACTTGAACCCGCGTTTCAGTCATACCGAGAGCGCGTGCTACTAGTGCACCATCGCGGCCACCGATACGCCACCTTCCATGCTCCATGCAACTCTCTATCATAACTATCAGAAACAAACCTTTAACATGTTTGGTCGCGTAAACACTTATCGCTTCATAAACCCTGTCAAGCTGACCGCCATTGTGCATAGCTAATTTTCATTACAAAGTGGAACCTTAGTAAAATTGTAAGAAATCTTGAGAGTTCTCATGATCTCGGATAAGCGCGAAAGGGTAGCTCTACTTTTCCGTTTGGTGGTACAGATTTTCAGGTCCACCCTCTACGCTGAGCAAAAAGTTTTCATAAAAAAAAATCAGTAATGATTCGAGAGCTTAGATCTCAAGATAGAGCTGTACAGGCCGATTTTCCAAAACACTCTTTTATAAGCGCTGTAAAGTTCAAAATAATATTGTGTTTCGCACGCACATATTTCTCGCAGTATAAAGCTAACTCTTTAGACTATTAGTGATTATGCGCTAGCATAAAATGTACCGATTCCTACGCTGTGCTCATATTCTAGAACGACCGTTTCTCTGCAACACAGAAGGGAAAGTAGGATTGATTCACGAGCGCCAGCAAATGCTTTTGGCTAGTTAACTACAAGGATATGTGCTTTTCGTTTTTCCAGCGATATACTAGGTTGCAAAAAAAGTTTCCATCGTTAAATAAAACATTCCAGAATTTATGCATATATTCAGACAACAAACAACAATAAATATTCTTCGAAATACAGACCATCAATATCCACCACTATTTGCCATCGGCCCGCCAGGTTTCGGATCTGATCAAATTACCACTCCTTCAGCTTTGAATCAAAAAACTCTTGACATGCTTCTTCGACGTCATCGAAAGATTCAAATCGGCGACCTATCAAAAAGTGCTGCATTGATGGGAAAAGGACGTCATCAGATGGAGCAACGTCCGGACTATAGGGTGGATGCGGTAGAGTCTCAACCAGTCCAATCCCTCAAACTTTGCCATGGTCTTTTTGGCTGTGTGTGGTTTTGCGTTGTTTTGCTGAAACAAAGCGCGCTATCGACGAGTAAGTTCTGGGTACTTCTCGGCCAATTCCAATTCCAATTCCATTCTGCAGCAGGTATAGACGAGTCATATATCAATTGATGCGCAACAAGTAGGTCTTTCAAATGATATTAAAATCACACATGACTCATGCGAAAAAACGACATACCCATCCAAACGATGACAGTTTTTTTCCTACCTAACAGTAGTTGAATTGCGTGATTGATGTGAAGCATGATTTTATTTCCAATTTTTGCGACGTTATAAAAGGGTCTTTTTGAAAACCGTCTGCACACAGCGCCAGCTTGAAATTCAGACTTTCGAATGATTACTAACAGTTTGTATGAATCGTGTTGTCCAGCGTAGGGGGTAGGCTTGAAAATCTGTGCTACTAAAAGGAAAAGGACCGGCAAAAGAATATTGTTTACTGAACTTATGAAACTAACGCCAGTTCTTAAATACGTTTCGTCTTGGCAACTCTGCCATAACGTGGTAGTGTTCATCCTAGCAACAAGTGTGATAATCATCAGTAGAGTCGACGAAATTAGTGCCTGTTTTAGATTTAAGGAATAAGGTACTCACCATCTTTTGAAGATATGTATGGTGTACATAATACATAGGATATTATAGCATATGAAACTGAGCATGCCGATGCTTCCCGATTCGCTGTAGATCATTAGAATCTGCGTTAAGTGATGTTATCAAAAAATTGTGGAAGTAGGGACAATGAGTTGACTGATTGGGGTTTTTTTCCCAACAGTTTTCTGAGTATAAGAAGTTAAAAGTAAAAGGGGAGTGTTGTGGAAGTTGAGTAGACAGCACAGATTGATATGACGCAGTGTTTCGTGGTTATGACAATTCAACATCCAGATTAACTGAAGTTTAAACCTCTGAATAGAACCAGCCGATACGCATATTTTGTATGCCGGTGCACTGGCTTCCTCAATGATCACTGCGATATGATGTTCATCAAATAAATTTACAGTGGAAAACCCTTCCTGTCACCGCCTTTGTGACTATTCGACATGTATCCTTTGCATTAGCTTTACCACAAATGCTTATTGACCTTTTGTCATGAGCAACATTTGACACGAATCTTGAATTCCCGATTATCTACTATCGCATGCACGAAGAAATGAGTTGGTCGAAGTACACCCGTAGCTCACTAAGCCGTCACATCTTTTGCTTAGAATTAAGTCTCCCTATTTATTACGTGTTGGATGGCATACGTAAAAGTTCAGTAATACAACGAAATTTAGAGCATAGTTTCCTTGGAAGAGTCTGTAAAATCGTCAATGATGTATCTCAATTGGTTCATATATCAACAGTACTCACTTGCAATAAACAGCAGCAAGATTGTATACCTCGTAAAATCCCAACAACATAGGGGAAGTCATAATTGTCAGAAAGTTGAGACATTGACTAAAATTGACGAGGTGAAAGATGCATACAAAAGAAATCGTTCAAACGTTACCTCTCTCTCGTCAGATAGCGTGAGCTATTCCTATTATTCCGGCTAGTGGGAGCAGCAATGAAGTAATGCTTATAAAAATGAACCTACCTCTGCATCGTTTGGCGTAAATGATTTCGACGAATGATAATTATTGTGATTGCGATAGATTTGACTAAAGGTGTGATCCATTTAAATGTCATAATTCGTAGCAGCGGTCAGTAGAATTTACGGTATGTCTAGTTTGCTTTTCTTACCAAAACTGCTTATTTCCATCCCAATTTTCCTCACACTGAACGTTGTCTCCAAATTTCTTCTTTGAATGTTGCAGGTTAGGAGAGCAATTTCGGTTATAAAATTCTGGCAGAATGAGTAAACTTGTTTTTGTTTAGGAGATGTATACTTATCCTTATTTCGTTGGAACTTCAAGAGCAGTACAGATATGTTGCATTGCCACTGCAGGTGAGCTCGTTATCTCACTTCTCTTTGTCACACCACTCCGGCGCTATAATATCACAGTTTCCAGATATTTTCGCTTTACGCAAATATCGACTACATAGGCACAATGACGTTTGTTTTCATGACGACATTATGTCTCTACAATCTCTTTATAGTCACTAAGAGATGGTTCGTGTTCTTCTACCAAAACTGACCAAGTGTTATTTTTTTTGTGAGTAGATGGACTTTACCTGTGCATATGCTCTATAGGTACAGATCCATTGATGGTCGCTTCGATTTGCGTCAGTTTATCAAAGAAAGCAGGATTGAAATGAAAGTAAAGTACGGTGTTGGTGAGTTGCTTGTATAAGTTTAGTTCCTGCTCTGCTATTTGAACACTTTGGCAATCAGTCTTCCCTCATTTCTTCCGCCGTTTCGGATGTTCAGATTCGCAGCTTTTTTGACATTAAGCACTAATTTTTCGGCAAGACAAAAAAAATCTAGAGGCTATGAACATAACAGTGTTGTAGAAAAGACTTTGCCGAACACTATAAGTGTATCAGTGGTATGAATGACGTCATTCACTATTGATATTATGGCGCACAAAAACAGGCGAGATTTCACATGGCAGGATCTTCTCATTTTGCGCCATCCTCCTCCTCCTATGCAGCCTAGTAGGGTGCGTGGTACTGACTAGGCGAGTGAGATTACCGAAACGTACGTATATCACTGACGTGAAAAAACCTTGAGTGGCTAAATAAGCGTCTCTGACTATATAAACATAATACTATTAGAATTTAGAAGTATTTTATGATCTACGTTGTATCCCTCTCAGTATTTTACCTGCACACTGTGCAATGACTCTGTTACACTGTAGCAACTGAAATTGGGAAAATGACGAAGAAGGATGGCTAACGAGGGAAAGAAAGGAAACGAGAATTGAAAGAGCTTTGAAAGTAGGGTCGGAAGAAACCGTGATAGATAGCGAAGGTATTAATCGGAAAGGCAAGACAAATGTCCAATGGAGTAATCATCAAGTTATTTATTGGCTTACGCCTTTGTAAAAAAAAGGTAATAAATATACCAAAGTGATCTGAGCCATCAGCATAGATCAGCTATTTTTTTAAGCAAAGCGATGGACAAAAAGAAAAAGTTTACAGACATGAAAGATAGAAAAGTAGAACATTTGTTAATGTACAGACCATCATTGATGAGCTGAGCAATTTTTTTTTGTTTTGCTCTTAGTGCTCATCAGACTATTCCCTGTCCCTCTAATCACTTTCTACGTAAGTTCATGGTGCTCTTTCATGGATTAACAATTGTAACAACAATCCGCTGGTTCATACTGCAGAGCCTTTCTTCCTCCACAAAGTTATGTAGATCTTGATCGCTGCAAATCAGACCTTAAGGTTGGGTGATTGAACAGCTATAGAATAATATTCAAATAGCAGTAACGAAACAAAGCCAATTAATTTATATAGGAAATATATAAGTCTTAGAGTAACCATTGAAGGGCTCAAGACATAGCAATATAGTGATGAACTAAGAACCTCTGCACACAGCAGAATTGCGTGAATGGCTTTAGCACTGATAGCTGTCTTTATACAGTTTTCTATTGACAACACGAAGATCCCTGTGACTGTCGCAGGATCACTTTAATGAGTGTATCGTATCGGATAAGACTAGCAAGAGGATGCCATGATGACACATCAGCGCACATTAGTGGAGATAACGCAACATGCATGGTAAATGCATGCTACCGTGGCAGGATGGAAGATAAAGAGTATCCTTCTTGAACTGAAGTAAAATCTATCACCTGCCACCTGTCATCTGTCGTCCCGTTGATCGACGAGTGACTCCTATTGCGTGCAAGAGTAGCCCAGTGGGTCCTGCTTGCTCTAGGGATTCGCTGAACATCATATCTTTCTTCTATGGCTTTCGTGAAAAAGTCGGATTAACGAGCCGGTGGTTTTCTTGTAGAGCGCTTGATGTCACGAGGAATCCAGTCGGTGACGGCTCTCGTCCATCGATTTTCGTTGAATCGCATCACGTGTCCGGCCCACCTTATTTTTCGACATCCTGGCGTGCAGAACGGAGTCTCTGATTTTTGATCGTTGACGTAGGTCGGAACTTCGGATCCTTTCTCTCATTTGCGAGATACGAGATACTCCTAGCATCGAGCTTTCGACTGCGCGTTCAATAACGCCAAGTGGTCCTTCATCGTGCTTACGTAGCGGCCAGGTTTCTGCTACATACGTTAGGGCAGGGATAATCGTTGAGTCGAACAGGTGGGTACGGAGTTGGATGTTCTTAGTCCTCTTCACTGCATCTTCGATGCTCTTAAACGTTCCCAAGCCGCTCGTTTCCTCCTGCTCAACTCTGGAGCTAGGTCGTTCATCATGCTGATTTCACGACCTGGATAGACGTAACTGGAGCATTCGGAGATGTTCGTTTCGTTGAGCGAATGGGGCATTCAAAACCCATTCGTTCCTCATGAACATCGTTTTCGTTAGATTTAGCTGAAGACCAATCGTTCAACAGGCGTTATCGAAATCGGTCAACATACGTTCCGCCTGGCTGATGCATGGTGTTATGAGGACGAAATCATCAGCAAAGCGAAAATGGTTTAATTGACGACCGTCAATTTTCACTCCCATATCGTCTCATTTTGATGTTCGCATGACATTTTGGAGGGCGACAGTGAATAAATTTGGCGAACTTGTATCACCTTGTCGAATCCCTCTTCTTACGTCAATGGTGATATTGTTGTAGAATGGAAATATTTTGGTCTTGAGATTTTTATAAAGCTCTCAAAGGATCATTATGTACAGGGTAGGGACGCCCTGCTTATCCAGAGCCTCTATAACCGCTTCTGTTTTCACTGAATCATAAGCTTTCTTCAGCTCGATAAAAGTGAGACAGAGAAAAATCTATATTACCGATTCATGGTGGCACGGAGATGCTAATGTATAAATACGTTTGGAAAGTATCACTTGACAGTCACCTTGAATTTTATTTTGCATTTTATTCTTTCCGTCATAAATCTTGCTGCATAAAAATGTTTAACGCCAAAAATATCCTGTTTTTGTCAGACCAAATCTTTCTTTTCACAGAATTGTTTGCACCGTCGATCGTTGGTCTATTGGTGTTTGCATGTGTTAAACTACGTGGTGGATTTTCACATTTCATATGGACATTGGCCTGTTCTGTTCAAATCGTGGCCGCTGTTCTTCTCATCGTAATGGAATTCTACGAAGTGCTCATTATTGGCAATTAGGAGAAGAACAAAAGCTGAGCTACTCAGTGATAATTATGCTGCTTTGACTAACTTTCATCGCAGTGAATAAAGTGTTCACCCCAGGTAAAGTAGAAAAGGATACAGAACACACTTATAAATTCTTCCCATTTTGGTGACACTGTATTTGTGTTCGAAAGTATTGTACTTATTATTGAACAGTATCAACGGATATAACTTTGCCCAACTCTATTTCAAATGCGGGGTAGTGTGTTTGTAGTTAACTCAGTTGAAACCGACTTTTGTGAATGAACTTCTAGTAAGAGGGCACTACAAATTAAGCATATGCTGGCCAAGGAACGTACCTCATTTGTGCATATGTGCTGGTTTATCAACACAGTGAAGACTTCGTAGTTGTGGCATGTTCAAGAGGTGGACAGCATTTTTTTACTTCATTTTATTTACTCTATTTGATCCGTCATCACAGTGTTTTTCACTGTCAGGATGCCAGCACTTCTAGCATACAATTCGTTTTTAGTTTTCTTCTTGAACGGCGTAGAATACTGGTTGAGCGACTCTCCTTGCATTCTCGAAAATAGCTTTGCTGTGGCGTTCTGTAGGATGCGTTGTTGACTGCCGGAGTGAAGTGGGGATGGAGCTCGGCTCCACACGCGCCGTGACCAACATCACAACCACTCGGCCACGGCGCTCCCTAATTCAAGTATAGTATTCCAAAAGCAAGAGAAGGCGTTTGGAATGAATAAAGAAATTTTAGATGCAACGACTGGCTCTAAAACTATTTTACCTCAGGAATAATGGTTCGAGAAATGACCGTTACAAATTTACCTACTAGTGAACGTCTAAAGGCAATTTTTTTCGAGATGAGTCCTTGCGAAAGAACCGTTGTAAACGCGCTCAGTTTCACGATCATGGAAGCGTAGGAGATTATCGTAGCGGTGATACCGTGACACTTCTTTATAACAATCGCTGAAAGCCTTTTGTGATTTCCACTTATGGAAAAATGCCGAGTACTACCATAATTGCAGAAGAGTGCGTTGTAGACATCAAGTGTATTTGCGAGGTGACCTGCAAAATTAATAATCTATTCAAAAGAGCAGATTCGAAAAAGTCTAATGTTCTAATTTTAAGTTGGACAGACCCGTGGAAGTGGAGTCGTTCTTCATGATTAACGGCATCGCACCAATTCCGAGGCGAAACTTCAAACTACTCCAAAACCAGGAACAGTTGCCACCGCATTTGTTTATAAAAATTCCTCCATCTACTAGCGATTTTGGGATGCTTTAGTCTTGCTCTCCCAACACCTTAAAGTGAATTAAGTCGGCTACCATTCAACGAAATTGAAAAATAAGATGTCGAACTCCAAAGAGATGCTGAAATCACATGTGAAAAATTCGAAGACCATCGAAGATGGCGGATACGCAACAATAGTCGAAAAAGTAGCATCATATACTATTCTCATTCACATAAAAAAAAACATTTTCTGGCAAGAGCTTATTTTTCCACAATCGGGACATAATAGTGCTATATAATTCACGGATGATTATCTCCAAATGGTGGCCGGCTTCTGAAAATCAGTTTACCTCAAGAAAATCACTCAAGAAAATCCATGCCCAACGCATCGCATGTGCTGTCTTATCTTCTGGAACGTAAGTGGAAACTATATGAAGCTACAGTACATTCACAAGAGTTTTTTTTACATTTCTTACAAACTTTCCTTTATTCAAAACTTGTAGGAGGTTGGTACGTCTCCTTTCTCAGATTTCATGGCTAGGGTTTCGACTACCTCGCCTTCATCAGAGCCTTACTTATACTTATATGGGAGAGATCACCGGTCTTATGTGACACACTGTGAAAAACATGAGAAACACTTTTTCACACTGTGTCACTTAAGGCCGATGACCCTGTCCCATATAATTACTAGTAAGGCTTTGACGAAGGCGAAGTCGCCGCAACGTTAGCAAATACATTTTGATAAGGAGACGTACCAAACTCTGCAAGCTTTAATCAAAGAAAATGACAAATTTCTTTCGCATTTCGACACTTTTGTTCACTCAATTGCTATTTATTTGAAGACGTCAATTAATCAACAATTTGAACACTATGGCGATCAATGACATGCAAACCATTCCATGGGCACGAATTGCAAGCCTTTATCCTGAAAAGAATGAGGCTGGCCATTACAGAAGATGATGAGGTTCACTTCTGAGGTGTTTGTGGTCTTCAAATATTCCCCTCGTGAATGCTACTTCAAGACGCGGAAGAGATGGTAAAGCGATGAGCTTCATTGAGACTATGCGATAATGTGGTACCGCGTTCCCGTTTATTTTCTCTAAAATGTAGCGAGTCGACTGTGCAATATGAGGTCGAGAGTTACCTGGAGAAGGGCGATGGAGTAATCCTGGAGAAGGGCGACACCGAATCATTTGAAACGCTTTTGTCGCACTGCTTCGGCCAACTCCCGAGGTTGTTTCTTGTAGACTTCGAGATTGACTGTCTGATTGTTATTGAGCAGTTCTCAAAACAGCATGCTCTACGAATATTAGAAAACCGAGATAGATGTAATTCCCAGTAGTAGGCCCGGACGTTTTCAGTGATGACTGATGTGAGAGTCCTGCCTATTCAGTTGGAACAAAAGACTTTCGCAGATGGCCATTTCTTTTGATTTGTTTTTCAGCAATTAGATACTCGCCTCATTAGGAGCCGTGCTGTCCAAATGCATGCGCTATTAACTTTCAAGATTTATTTGAGTGGGTAAATTTTCCAATTCTCATTGTTTTCCAGATGTCTTATGTGACATATCATTGACGTGACGCGGCATAGACCTCTCAACTTCCATTATCTTTCATTGCCCCTCTACAAGCGTTGCTGAGTACTTTGGAAAATAAACTGAGTGACCAGCTTTTATTTTATTTTATCTGAATGCCATATATCGACATTTATTGACCAGACGAGGCTGCAGCTTCTGTACTTCGTATACATCTTCAGACAGCACAGTCGGTTCGCGCTTTAAAAAGTTGTCTGAGTGGCAATTATATATTATTTCAGTGTTTGTAGCGATACTTGGCTGTTCATGCCTTAGGGGTTTTTGACTTTTACCAGTAATTTTTATTATTCATTATGAAGCAAACAAAGCAATAAAGCGCAGCGTTAAGGCCATCAAAGCTAAAGTGATGAATAGAATACTAGGAAGTTTTTTTCTTTTCAGAACGATTACAAAATGAAGGTGGTTCAACTGAATGCTGCATAACCCTTATTGCTGTCGCAAAAATCCTTGAATAATGGCTTCAAATGTAGAACAATGAAGTCTTCACGTAATATCAAAATCGAATGTGTAGTAATGATCTGCTGTGATTCTCGTTATAAGCAAAAACAGGTGGAGAGTTTTCCTCTTTGCATAGTCTAAACGGCAACGAGAGAATGGCATTGCCTTGTAAAAAAAAATTGTTTGGTACCAACTTCTCTCGTTTTCCAATGTCTAGAGATCTTTGCATTATTAGAATAGCTCACAATCTACGTCTTCCTACTCAAGATCTCCTCAAAAAAGTGCAAAAGTAGTTTTTTGTGCAACGAGATCAATATCTCTACAGTAATTACTGATGGTTCTATTGTTTGCTTCCACATTTTTTTGTTGCACAGAGAATCTCGAGCTATCGAGGGGTGCTCGACACGGACATCTATACTACCGGTACTATTCATTTCGAGTCCCATTTAACTCAGTTATGGAAGAAACGCTATAAAAATTGAGTAGGGTTCCAGAAGAGTATTGTCTTCAGAGCATAAGATACTAATTAATGATGTAATGTATGATTTCAGCAATACTAATTAATCACTTCAAAGAGATCAGCAACACTAGTGGAAGCACAACATGACTCAGACTTCACTTTAAGAGAGAAATGTGATGCAGAATCTCATGCGACTGTCGTAAAGTAGCCGGTGATTATTTTTTACCTTTTTATTCAGCCCGTAGCACAGTTTCTTTCTATTGTGCGGGTCACAGTGCTTTCAGCATTCAGTTCGTTTTTTTTCATTTTCCTCATGAACGCCGTAGAATGCTCGTCGAACACGTCTCCTTGAATTGTCGAGGATAGCTAGGCTGGGGAGTTTCGTGGGATGTTCGTTAGTGCTTGCCACAGAATGTTGGAAGGCTGCCTGACCAATTCCGCGTCAATCATCACTAGCCACTCGGCTACAGCTGCCCCGACCAATGACTCTTATTTATACTTATTCTGTTTGCATGACTTTTTATCACATCTATGTGGATCCCAAGACATTGCATTCAAATTGTTTCCTCACGTTCATCAATCATAAAGGTGTTCGAACGATTTCGCATACTACGAACTATCCTGTTTGCAAGTTTATGCGAAGCTATCATATTTCCTTCCAGAATGCTAGTTACAACCCCATAAAAAGAATTTCCACAAATGCATATACGCAGAACATAAAGAATTCAACCACTACTAGCATCGCTGAGATGGAAAATTGCGAGATTCAGCGAATGGTAAGATCACCTGTATCACCTGTCGTCCCGTTGATCGTCGAGTGACTTTAGCCGGCATTAGCAACACATCCGTTTTTTCCCTGTCACGTGCAGGATTAGCTCAGTGGGCCCTCCTCGCTCTAGAGATTTGTTGATCATCATATCTTTCCCTTAGTCTTTTCGTGAAGAAATCGGACCATCGGGTCTCTGATCTTCCTGAAGAGCGCTGACATCCCGAGGATTCCAGTCGCTAACGACCCTGACCGTCAAATGATGAAATACTGTGTGGAAAAGAAGACAGTCAGTTTTTCACTCAAATGCATTTATTACACTTGTTTGAAAAATTGTAAACTTGAGAGGTTTTGATTCTGGAATGATGAAACACAATGAAAGATGCATTGCTTCGTCTATTATTACTAAGCTTAACACCTTCCTACCGCTAGTCGTTGATCGCATCCTGCAGCGCCGTTAAGGTATTTATTTTTTCCTCACGTGCAAAAAGAATTAAGTTGGCTTTGCTATCAGGAAGAACTTAAACATTATGTCTTGCTCTCCTTAGAAGTTTGAGCATTGGATAAGTAGCAGTTCTGCTTTGCCTTTGATATTCTATGGAACCGAGTTGCCAGTGGCCTTTGCGGTTACGACTTGAATATTTCACATGATTTTCGATATCCTTTCATAACGCTATATGTTATTTTGATCGCGGACGCCGGTTTCTTCTTCTCTATTGTGTGATACGGATTATTCCCAGCAATACACTCTTGATCTTTCACGAGCTAGGCCCTTTTTGTTAGTAAAGCTCTTTTTGTGGACTTTTCGTGATTGTTCAAGAGCTTGAATTTCGGTTTTAATACTCTGTATGAATTTTTTCAGGAACTTCTTCTTAGGGTGTTGTAGTAGAGAAAAGAAAAAATTTTACACTCAGTTTGTTTGCTCTCTCGGCTGAGGCCTGCCGATAGTGTACACCAAATGTTTCATGATTATCTGATAATATAAATCTCTCTGATGCTAAAACTGGATTTAAGTCTCTCAAAATAAATATAGAGCGCTATTGGAGAGGAAAAAATATTACGTTTTACTCTCAAAGTTTTTTTTTCGCAAGAAAAGATATAAATGCATCAGAACAGTATGACCGTGTACAAGAAATCGTTAAGTATCAGAATATCACAAATCTAGATGCAAAATGAAGAGATTAGGAAAATTGTAGAGTCAAGAATTGAAATTGCGCTCTTAGAAAGGAACGAAGTTCGTTATTTATAGTGAGATTCCATTCCCCATATCGGCAAAATTTTCAAGTTTTTTAAACACTCACTCTAAAAGAGACTTTGTTCTGCCGTATTATAGATATTAGCCTTTCTATTTTATTCTTAATTACCAAATGAGCTGCTAAGAAGTTCATGCAACAAGCTCACTACTTTCAATGAAAACGTAATATTTTTTCGCTCAGCTAATGCTCTATGAAGACCATTTCAGAATAACACAAGATCGTCTAATCAAAGGATTATCAAAATAGGTGAAAAGCCAAGCACAAACCCTGTATCACCTGTATCACCTGTCGCCCCGTTGATCGTCGAGTGACTCGACGGGTACCAGCTTCCATTTTTCCCTATCACGTGAAAGAGTAGCCCAGTGGGTCCTTCTCGCTCTTTCGCTGAGCATCATATCTTTCTTTATACTATACCTTTCGTAATAGTAACACTAACAAATATGGGCACAAATCCTTCCGACCAATGATGCACACCATCTGTAAGTTGTAATTTCCACTTTGCCTTGCCACATCGCAGTAAAAAGTTTTTCTTGAAAACGAAGCCAGGTTGTAAGATTGCCGTTTTTCAAGGTGTCGTAACTGCTGAGACTTCACAGAAATACCTATTTGAAAACAAGCATACGAGTGTAAAACACAACTTGCACTTCACAAGCAGAACGTATTTTCTTCGTTGCTATCGCGCACCTAAGATCGTTTAGAAACTATGTGCAATATTAGAGGCTCAATTTTGCAGTTATTGAATGGTTTCTTTATCATATGATGTACCAGCAAAATACTTCCAACTCGTGAAGGAAGCAACATCTTTTGGATGATATTCCACCGTCACATAAAACGCGAGTCGCTCCAAGTCATCAAACGAAAGCGACTTTACGAAATGTGCGGTGCACCAGAGGATAGCCACAAAGTACTAGACATCGAAATGGAAGTGCTTCGCACATGTCTATGAAGCAAATGAGACAAGATGTCCGAGCAATCCAAAAAGTGCTCGAGGTAAGAACAACATTGTGCTCCGTATTTGAAAGCCAGCCTTTGGATGAGATTAGTTGCTGGTCAGTGCCTATTTCCAACTCCATCAGGTGGAATGCTAAAGTTCTTGCGGAAAAAGATTAGTGACTTCTTGAGTAAATCGTATAACACAGCTTCAAGAAGGTTTGAGATCACCTTCTTGAAGCCATCACGGAAAGCCCAGAAGTATCAAGCGAGTCATTATAGAGCAAATAATGCGCCAAGAAAGCCAAGGGTTAGTGTATCAGGAGGCATGGCTTTCCCAGATGGGAGGCTCTTGCTATCATTGTAAATTTTTAATTATACCAGCCTATTCCTTAGGTATCCTTGCGCAGAGTCGTATTTAGTTTGCATTGCTTTCAAGACAGGCTCCTCAAAAGCGTAAGAGTGAAGAACATTATAGGAATGAGCAATAAGAAATAGAAGCAGTACCACTTCCGCAATTTCCTCAACCGTTCTCTAGACAACAAGAACTCAATAGCGAATTTGATAGAAAAATACACTTATCCGTGAACGAAACTTTTGAAGTCTCTGATTGCTATTTCAAAAAAATTCTATGCACAAATCTAACTGGAACTCAGAAGTGTGAAACGAGAGAAGCTTCAGAGTGTTAAGGCCGAAAACATTAGAGTGTCTGTTAGCGATAAGGGTGTATAAAACATGCTCCTTGTCCTTCACATATCAAAATAGCGAAGAAGCATATCGAGAATGCTTTTATATATATATCATCTGAAAGGAATCTAAGCGTCTACAGCAAATTGAGCAACGAAAGGGTCAAAGTTGCAAAGTTTGTATGTCTGGACCATCCCATTATACTTTAACTCAAAATTAAGTTACCAATTGCTCGGCCTATAATAACTTATAAAAACCAGCAAATTAGTACAGGAACGACTTTGCGTTTACCGATTTGTAAGTATTCAAGGTTAAACTCATCATCAGCCGTGCGAATCAACGGATAGAAGAACATGGTTTCTTACTCTAGTCACATCCCAGTTGCTGAAACACATCCAACCCATTCTATGAACATTCAAATGATCCTAGTTCGCCTACATAAAGAGCATCCCAGCAGCGCGTGCGTTTGGAGTCTTTCGACGTTATCGCCCTTTATACTCACGTGTCGAATGGCTCACTGTTGCAATTTGTCAGCGAGCTCCTTTACAACACCAAGGAGTACTAAACTTATACAGCTCATCGACTCAGCAGCTTATGGCTTTCCTGAACGAGTGTTTGAACTGCTCAGTTTTTCAATTTTTCAAAAACAAATCCATTAGATATTTAATACTCAATACCTGTCAGCGTGACTGGGTTCAGTGTCGATACCTACTACTCGGGCCAGGCCGTTGACGGCTGGCAGCTTACAGATTGATGCGCTCTAGCGTAGAAAGAGTGTTGTGCAAAATGGGCGGTAGTGTAACGGATAGAGCACGTGCTCCCGGAAAGAGTGAGATGCGAGTTCTAATCCCGTTTGACGACAACGTTTTGCACATCACTATACACTATTGGGTATATGTTCAATTTTTAGTTTCGAGTGCTTTCTTAAGGCCACAGCTCAAATTTCAATGTTCCTGATAATCATTTCTGAGCCATGCATGTCAGTGGACTGTTGAATGGGCTGACTTGTAGAGCCAAAAAAGACGAAAGGGTAACTGCGCGACAGAAGAGATCGCAAGATCGAAACACGTGTATCGGGCTTATAAGTCAGCTCATTTAATAGACCATTAAAATGCGTGGCTCAAAATTAATTATCAGGCATGTTTAATCTTTGTATGATCGCGGAAATATTTTGCATAAAAGAAAGGGGTGAAAAAGAGATTTTGGCTAGCACCAAGAATTGTTGTTGCCTTCATGTCTGAAGCAGAAGCTCTGGCAATCATCCACCGACCATTACTGTATTGTGGATAGATAGATAACTATCTGATAATCTGCTCCACACAAGAGGAGATAGATGGATGTTTGAATTGCCGAATGAACACTCAGAGTAGCACATGTGAGATATCTGAAGGAATGGTTTGAAAAGCCAAGTAACAAAATTATACTTATTCATTAGTTCTCCTATCACTCCTCACGTTGAAAAGGGCTTTTTTGAAAAAACTGGTTACAAAAATGTAGCCTCTTACGATAGTTCTAGAGAAAGCACGCTCACCGAACCAAATTCAGCGAAGGTAATGTCCCGTTTATCGTACAATCATTTTCAAACGGAATAAGTCTAACTATAAACACCGCCTGAGAAAAACACAGAATGAAATTGGTAGCAATGACTAAGAATACTTTAAGGCGGTGAGTAGTTCGTAAACACGTAGTTGAGATAAACCAAACACCTCATTAGTATATCAGAGGGCACAGACACAACGGGAGGATTTTGAAGTAGAAATAAGCTTCTCTGTAGAGGACCATAAGCTATCAGCACGTAAGATTTAGGAATTGCCCTGAATAAACACCGGAAGTCCAAACATGGTCCGTAAGGAAAAAATGTCTTGCAGTCACACGTGATATGACACAGTATACAAATCTGTTGTTGTGATGAGGGAGATCCATTCGCTCTCCATGTGGCCTCTGCAAGGTTGGTCCTCACTTGAACAACTCAGTGGACGACACAAAAAGAGATTAGCATGCTGAAAAGTTATTGTTCACTTGGACAGGCGGAATATAAGCTTGGTGATATTTTCTATTTGACTAATGGAGGCATTTAGCCGATTGGATTGTGGGCACTTTGACCTTTTCAGAATCTGAGGAAGGCGAAAGCACAGCAACTCTATCTGATCGAAGAAATTGCATCTTAACATCTTCGTGTTTGACAAAAAGAATAGTGTCTGAATAACTAAAAGTCTAACGGATAAGCTTTGCTCGACGAGAAAACCATGAAAAGAACAGTGCATATCAAGGTGTACACTTGATTGTCAAAGAGAAGCAACTGGATGCATGTAAGGACTATGATTTGAATTAGGGTGGTTTATCAATAAATGAATTCGATACAAAGGGTGTAAAAGGTTTTGATAATCTTTTAGGATATTTCAACACTAAAAATACTACATAAACAAATGAATTCATTGAACACGCGTGTATGGTCCTGGCGTACCAACCTCGCTTAGGATTTGAACATTCTTTTTGCAATTATTTTGAATATGTATTGCGAGGTTTGAAAAAAGTCGATGCCACGGATCAGCTTTGTTCCACCCACCAGTTGCACCCTCCCTCGGTTCAGCAGATCCCCTGAGGTTAAATAATCCTCTATAAATGAATCTACGCCAAGTAAAACTCATGACAAGTCAGGTAATGGAATTACCTGACATTTTGGTGATCTCCATTTGAGTTGTAACTTCAGTTGAAGAGTGATTACGTTTTTTAGATCAAAAACTATAACAATAAACAAAAAGATTGAAACAAATTTTCAAAACTGCCTTATTTGACCTTTATACATTTACGAAGTCACTCGTGAAAATTTTCGACGATACTTGCACAAGTCTCCATCGTAATTTCGTTTCATGCTCGTGTCAAAGCCGTTTTGAGCGTCTCTATAGCAGTGTAGCAAGTAATCGCGATTTTCCTGTAGTATGGACCACGAAATAATTCACTGGGTTGAGATCCAGCTACTTTGACGGACAATTTCGTTTCCCCAGGCAAGCCTCCTGAACGGCTTTTGGCAAGTGGCAGTCGTTTATCGGGTTGAATGAGCAGATAGGGCCTCGGCGATGATGAATAAATTACGTAAATCTTAAGCACTATTTCCTGAGCTAAAGCCAATTGGCAGCAGCTGTTGTTGTCACTCCTGTGTTGTTGTTGTTGTTGTTGATAATATTATTGCTAAGTTGTGATTTGATGGCGGACGTTTCAGTGACTTCGCCTTCGTCATAGTATGAACGTATAATTCGATGGATTGTCTGTAGTACTAATAAAGATCTGTTTCACAAAAAAGCTACTTAGACCAAAGGTTGAAAGGCCGTTCGAAAAAAATTATTCGCCATCTTGCTAATTGCAAAACTACAACATTTCTTTTAGAACGATAACTAGTAAGCCCAGGCCAATCAACAAATCAACAAAAAAGCTTGGTTTTAAATTCGTCAAGCTTATTTGAAGAACTAGGATGGTTTCAAGTTTCGACTTTTCGGATTCCTACGCTAAAGTCGTAATAGTCACTTCTAAATCATTAACATTGTGTTTGTGCAACCAACGAGGGTCTAGCAGAATATTTTGTGAAACCTTGAGTTACCATCAGAGCATTATCTAATGGCGACACAAAGTAGTTCATCTGTTTCAATAATGTAATCTCCCTTTTATGTCTTGCATGAGATTAAGTATTGAGCAGGTAATCATGCAATCCCCGTCTTTGCCCTTAGGACGACAGCACAATTTTTTGTGTTACACAGACGATCATATCGGCTCTTGCAGACGTTATGCTATGGATTATAATGACAGCAACAATAACAGCATCAACAACAACAACTGATACCTTGCGTCGACTCAGCAAGGGCGTGCTGAAGAAAAGATACCCATTTTGCCCTGATAAATCCATAGTTGAGTTTATTTGCACAAATAGAAGTGCAAACTATAAGCTGACATTTCGGCGACACCGTCTTTTTCAGAGCCTGGGCGTACGCTGCAACAATAATCATATCGAGGATCAACTTTGACAAGCTGCCTTTGATATTTACATATATGGTAGTAGAATTTTGATCGACCCGATATCCATATATTGTGGCGCTCATAATAGATCTTGCATCCATTTTGCTTTCTCTCATCCATATCCAACAAATACCTTCAGATTTTCATGTGGATTAAGCTTCTAGTTCAGGACATTTGCTTTTTTTACAAATGCCGTTGACTGCTGCTTGAATCTGCTCTCTCTCGAATTTGGGATAATCGTGCTAGACTGTTTTAAAATCCAATAACGTTGACCGATATGCAAAATCTTGAACTTTGGGCGGGAGTTAAATCCGAGTCTCACCCTTTCTGGACGCGCTACTATTGCTACCATCATATCAGTGTTAAAAAAAAGAGTTTAATAATGATCATGTCAGTTACATATATCCATTAACTGCTAGCGCACCTAGGTTTAATACCGGCACTGCTTATGACGCCAAACCTTAAGTGTTGATTACTAACAGAATCGATACCCTGTATTGCAGAAGGAGTGATGAACATGAGCTTCGGTAGCGCAGCGGTTAGCAGGGGCTCTCGGAAAGGATGAGACGATTCAACTCCCGCCCGGTGTTCAATGTTTCGCATATACTCAAAAATATTGTATATATAGTTACAACATTATACAGCTGCTAAAAAAGAAACTAAGTAAATAAATCTTGTACTAAAATCTTCATCACTGATAGCCGTTAGTTTTTTTTCGTATCGTAGAGAATGAGAACAATCACAGATAAATTCTGGTAGCATTTTGAAAGTATCAAAAGGATTTAGGCCTCGATTAGCATGCGATATGGTCAAAGTCGAAATTCCTTATGTGCGCCAAACGGTTTTCACAGCCATTAAGCTACCATATAAGCGTAGAAAAAAATATTAACTACGACATGCACGAGAACAATTGAACGATGACCATAATGAACCAGCACAATTCATCAAAAAGACAGGTAAAAGGTCGAAAATTTCGAGCAGTGCACCGGACGTTCCAACTTGTCTTACGCATTTCCATGATACTATTAATGGCCTATTCTCTCTGGCTATTGGTAGCGCTTGCAGAATGGGTAGAATTTTCGCGACCATTTTCGCTAGTAATCAAACTGTCTATGAAGAACTTACTTTTCTCCGAAAAAACATAGGCTAGTCTAGTCTCCATGATAAACAAGGACAATTAGATTTGCATTATTTTTGCGAGAGCCTTTGTGTTCATTTGAACGCCAATTGTTTTGATTTTGTCATAACTTGAAGTGGATTGGTCACGTTTAGCAGCAGGGAGGGGCTTACTTTACTCACTAATGTTATTTGACTGTCATTGTAATGGGTACAGGCTGAATTTCTTAAATGGGATTGGAAGACATAGCGACACCAACGGCCACACTGCCGTCATGGACATTTCGGAATGGGGAAAACTCTCAAAACATTTATTGACTGTTGTGGCACTTATGAGTGCTAGACTTACACTTTGGCCTATTGGCCTCGTCGGAAGCACGGTGCCTTTCAGTTCAGTCAGTTCCCTGAAGGAGAGTATAACGCTCTCCTCCATACAAAGCTAAATTAGCTACATCGCATGCAAAGTGAAAAAACCACACTATATTGTAGTGCTTACAAATCACTGCATGTCAAAGCCTTTAAGTTGTCAAGAAAAAGCAAAAGTTCTCAAATTTTGATTGAGGTTTTCAAAAAGCACCAAAATCTAGAGATGTTCATTAAATTTTCCTTCAAATGAAACTAGAGCTATTCGGAATAATAAAGTGTGTTTCCTATTATTTCCTTGTGTCGAAATTAGGTGACAACAACGAGGACGGCGATGTAAATAACATCACAAAAAGGCAAGAGGATTACAGTTTCATTAATGCCCACTTCCGGCTTCAAAAGGTCACATCTTGACAGAGGGCTTTCTTGAGCTGTCACTCCTTTACATTAGATTAATTTGCATAGCTAAATCATTGTCGTCACTTATCGCCTTTCTTTACCGTAGTGATCGAGAGAGTAGGCTCAAAGAATAAAGTTGTTTTTCTATTGTTTTTTAAAGTTCTCTATTCACCGACTATCTAAAAATATTTATGTCTTTGATAATCCAGTTTTTTCAAAATATCTCGTCAAAGGGAATGCCATTTAGCAGCGAGCCATCCATCTTTCAGTCAACATCCGAGTTCATTAAGAGATTAGAGACGTCATTTCATGATGCATTTAGCAGCTGATTCCTAATTATCATTAGAAACACTCCAGTTACTTCTCTGTAGCGATATCTCGGATTGTAGCATGATAGCGCTTCCTATTTCTCGCAAAGTTCAGGATATTATCGGTAAGAAGACTACGATATCATAAGCACAGGCAACAAAAAATAAAGCTTTGGTATGTTTCAAAGACAGTAATGGCCATCACGTCCTCCACTTGATGTTGACTAATGCTCTTTTGTCCAAAATAAGCTTGAAAAGGTGATTTTTTGAAAAGTGCTTGAAAAAAGCTTGCTATCGCTTTCGTATCATTGAAAGATTAAGCTTTTCATATGCATTTGACCATGACCATGATGCTGAAAAGACTATAATGGATGACGGATTTCAAACGGATCGTTGATCAAAGGACGCTTCACCGCTTTTTAACTCTAGTGATTGATCAGTGCACAATGACCCACTTATTTTATTCATAAATGAATTTAATCATATTTTTTCAGTTTGACATTCTTGTGACTCTTATAAAAAGCTGTTCACCCACTTTTTTCCAAAAAATTTATCAGATTTCATTTTATTCAACCGCGTATTGCGGTGGTATGATATTGCAATAAGACCAATAATGTAGGTTGTGTGCAAAACCATTTGCGTCAGGCGGGATTCGAACTTAGATCTCACTCCTACCGGAAGCGTGTGCTGAACCGTTGAATCTCCTACACTCGTATTTGGACAGCCCTCTTTCTACGTTACAACGTGGGTTTATTGCAAATAATTTATTTAAAATAGTGTTTCACTAGTCGCTCTTTATGCAACATATTATATAAAATAGAAGTATTCATAAAAAGACATTCTATTTGTAGCCATCTAGAATGAAGATATCGGGTAAAGCAATGGTCAAGCGCTTTTGAAATTCTGCATAAGCCCTGAATACCAATACACTTATTTTGACTGACTTATGTCCCTGAGTATACAGTGAGCGTTCATCCTTCACTAGGGTCTCCTGAACTCAGAGGGAGTTTGCTATTCCCATTCGGCAGCAAAAGGTGAAAACAAAGTTGGATTTGTTTGCCCCGAATGAGCCGCTGCACAATCTTTGAGATTTTAAGAAGAGAAGAAACTTTCTGAAATTAATGGTATACCAGATTCAACGGAAATCATGCTGCAAGTCACACGCTTCTTGGTGATTTGCCTAATGCTCACTAATTTTTTACACCAGGTACTCTAAGAATGTGAAATATAAATTTGAATGGGCAGTAGGGTGCATATGCGTATATATATATATATATATATATATGTGTGTGCGTCTAGAGTATATTGTCCGAAGTGTGCGTGTGAGTGTTGTTTGTTGGCGGTTTGTATGTGTTTGTGTATGTCTGTGTGGTTTGTGTATGTATATATGTATGTATGCTTACGTGTGTGCTGATGTATCTCGACATATATATATATATATTATATATATATGTATATATATGAGTATTTGAGTGTGCATGTGGGTGTGTATGTATGTACACACATATGTTTGTTTGTGTGGAGTGAATGGATGCTATTGCTTTTTGCGTTGTTTCGTATCCAGTGGAAAGAAAACCTGTCGTTTCACTCCATCCACCTTATCCTCTCAAGTTGCTTCTCCATGCGTTGCATGTGTAATGTTGACGGAAGCTCCTGGCCAGTAATTATGTCCGAGTCCATTCGAACTTTGTGTCCTCATTATATTCTTCTCAATTTTTTCAACCTTTGTCAAATATCTCCCTTTTGAAAATTTAAACTGCTGCAATCTTTTAGATTTATCAAGTTAAAACTGACAAGGCGTTTTAATGGTAGTAAACAAGCACTTTCAATTTCCTGTACGGGACTCTCTATCTAATCCTTCAAACGTTGTCAATATTGATATTGTTAGCGTTAGTAATCCTTCTTATATTTCATGATCAATTTTCCTTATCACCATTACTAATAAAACTAATGCAAAAAACGACTCGGAAGTCTACCTGTTACGCTGAAATCCCATAGATAAGAGCACTCAGTGTTGAAAACAGTATTTAGCAGTAATTTTGAAAATTTTGCCAATTTTGCTACCTTAATAACTTTCAAATCTCTAATGTTTGTACTGGATTTTTCGCAGTGTTATGATGTTTCTAATTACCTTAAGGAATTGTGTGGTGAACAAAAATACGACCTCAGACGGGAGTCGAACTCTCGTTTTATCCAATACCGGAGGCGCGAGCCATCACTATATCACAGTAAAATGCAGTAAAAGCACTAGAGAATCGAAGTATTACTTATCACAATGGCTGTTAGCTCGACGGGGTTTATAAAGCGAAATCGCATGTCAGATAAACGTGTTAAAGCTTGGCGGCTGGCAGATAACATGGAGACAAATGAATAGTTTCTTCTGTTTAGCCGTTCCGAGGTGTTGTTTGCATTATTTATTGAATATTAGCGAAGCATACAACAATACAGTTAGTAATGCAGCTTGAATACACAATATTCGAGGTGGCTAACGTTTCGGCGGGTCGCCTTCGTCAGAGCCTGGAAAGATCACATTGATCCACAATCCACTAAGCCAAAAACCTCCATAACCACAGCAGAAAACGTTAGAGATGTGTTTTGGATCGCATAGTCAAAGCTTCATTTTAAAACACTGACCGTTTTTGTTATTTGGGTCTATCAATTATTGATTGAAGACCAGCCGCTTAAGGTCAATGCATCAGTGGGCTGTGCCTAACTCGGATCGGAAAAATCAGCCTGAGGTATGGTTCGAGATCACGCGTGATTACGAGGACACTCCTTTTTTCGGTTCATTCGGGCCTTTGTTATGTATCCAAAAGGCTTTTAATGTTTTACGCGCAGATGTTCTTGACTCCTGTGCGAGGATCGTGAATTTGACGCCGAACGTTACTCCTGCATGATTTTGCTCCCTATGCGTGCCTAGTGGAGTTTTTGAATCACAGTTGCGTAACCCAGCTAGGTGCTCTTTCACCCGGTAGGAATAGTGGTCTACCCATTTCGCCAACGTTCTAATCGCCGCATATCTCGCAAGAGATTAGGTAAATTTACCCAATCTCATACAGTCGCCGTCTCTGCCGCTTCGGAGAAACTTTGCAATCATTGTTTGCAGAGGTGGTCATACAATCGGTTGCGGACTAATTGACGCTTTAGTGTTTTTGGGGGTATTTCAACTATTGCTACCGAAATATCCAAACCTGCTCTTTTTAGACATCGTTTGATAGCTGTACTTATTCTCGTTAGAGATTAAAGGCAGGAGGAAAGGAACCTTATTTTCGCCAGACTTATCGTCTGGGAGCATAGAATTTCCTCTAAATCTAACCTGAGAAGCTCCTACCGTATCGTAGCCATTACTGATGGCTATTTTTCGCGCCAAGCTAAAGGATTCTACCTTGTGTTCTTTTCCTGTGCACACATTGACGCTGTTCGGAACATATTCTTAAGTAGGCGCGTTTTATGTGTGAAGGATGGGCTGATAGGTAGTGAACCAAGATGTTTTTGTTGCTTGGTTTACGGTACCAAATTGTGTTGTAGGAGTTTTGGACAGGTTGACCTGAACGTTCAAAAAAGAGAGCCAATTTGCTTTCGGTTTCTCACGAGTAATCTTACTTCATCCTCGATCTTTTTGATCTCTTATGTTTCAGATATTCCAAATTATACTCAATCCCCTTCACTCTCACTTCTCTATCCTACTCCTATACACTTGTATGCTATTCCATCTCGTCTCAACACCTCTTCTACCTCCATCCTCCTTGTCTTCTTTCTCGTCACCTTGTTCTCTCCATACACCATTTTTATTACAAAGTTGTTACTTTGCTACAATTCTTCGTTCTCGCTTAACAATTTTCTTTCTTTTTCTTTCGGTCTCCTATCCGTAGTCTCAGTCTCCGTTATTGCTTTGTTCAATCCATTTTTTCTTTATCATCTTCGTTAATACACTTTTTCATTACCTCTACTCTTTTCACGCTCACTTCTTCGTATTCTCTTCATTCATCACTTCCATTTCTGTCCTCGACTCGACTTAATTGTCGTGTCTCTCTTTTGCGGCTAGTCCTGTGAACAATATCATTCTGTCCACTTCTCTTCTTTTACTTTTGCGTCTGCACATCTAATTCTCACTCTTTTTCAGGTACTACAGGCTGTCGCCCTGTTTCTTACTACTCGCTAAAATCATTCCCGCTATCTCTTCCACATCACTACCTCTCCGTCACTCTCTGTCGTGTTTTCCATTGTCGACGACCTCATCGCTTAGTCCTGTTATGACTCTCTCTCTATGTCCTGTATGCTGACAATCTCTGCGTGCTTTTCTGCTGCGTATTATTCGCCGGTCGGTATATTCTTCTTTTTGCTTTCTCGTTGATATTGCTTATTCTTCTCCGTACTAGTTCGTTATATGCGCCGCGCCTCTATACCGTTGGCCTGCTCGAGTCTACTCTTCTCTTCTCGCAAATGCTTTGCATCTCTTTCTCCTTGAAACTGGAGCTTCATGCCTCAACTCTATTCCTTAATCTCTGCCATTTGCGCCCCATTATCCTAGGTCTTCTTAACCAGATTACTTTAGCATCTACACTTTCCAGTCTAGTTACACACTTATCTCATGCTTTTGCTCACTGTAAGTCGTCTTACACTCACACTGCGGCTGCGCTCCGATCTATGTTGATGTCATCGCTCCTACTGCTGTCTCTGTGCACGCATCTCTGTATGGAGCTTAGTGTGTTATTAGTTGCACTTTTAACTCACATCTGAGTCTTCATCTTCAGCTTTCTCCATTTCCTGCTCTGCTTACTCTTCGTCTTTCGCGTGATCTATGCGTTGAGGATAATACTAACGACTATGTATTATACACGAGAGGATATGATCAACGGTTCTTTCGAGCGTTACTACATTTCATGCTGAGTCTTCTAGCTCTAGCCACACTTGTCCAACGACGTTCTATGATCCTTACATCCTCTCTAAGATGCATGACCGATCCTTACTACCCACCTCGGAACGGTGCAATGCTACGCACATGTATCTTACTACTCTCATTAGTCCGCTTCACTTCAATCCTGATGTACAGAGTTTGAAATTAGATTCTTCTTTTGTTTACTTACAATGGATGTATACTTCACCTACATCAGGCATTCGTGTACTCACAACATCACTCACCTGTGTACTTTTTTATCGCAATATTCCGCACTCGTCTACGCGCTTCCAACTGTACTCAGCGTATGATGTACATGTCCTGTTTGTCTTTTTGAGTCACTTCACTACTACCACGTTCCTGGCGCGTTTCTGTCGCCACTCGCGGTTGACTGCGTCATCGCATCGTTCTAAAAACTTACTCCTTCCCACTCGTATGTACCGTCCCTTGCTTATATATAAAATACGCGTGCTGCTATGCAATTACACCTGTAACACTATGAAACAATATACTCGTTTTCGACCTGGTGACCCATTATAGCCTGATGTTTACATGTGTTCGTACCAACGGTGTCACATTGGACTGGTGTTGTGGAGGTTGTCTTCACTCAAAAAAAGTAGACCTACCCGCACTATGCTTTGGTATTCATGTCTCCTGTATTAGATTGGTAATATTGATAGGATAGATTAATTATGGTCTATATGATAACCCCTTGATACCACTTATAGCCACCTCCTAGGATATGTATGGCCAGTAGTTGCACTTCCATACTAGCATCGTGCACCAAACGTGTACGCACATGCAGCGCAAGCCAAGACTTACTTCTAGGTAACAGAGTTATACACTCCGAGATCGTCAACCTCACTACCTTCATATGATGGTCCAGATCCCATAATCCACACCCAATTGGTACGTAGTAATGTTTCCATGACCGCATTTGTATTAACCTCGACATTAAATGAATACTTCAATGTTTTTTTTTTGATAAGCAAATCCGAGACTGTGATAATAGCATCTAATGATTACAATATAGATAGGCAAATGGCCAAAACAAGGTTGACATTTAGCAGCTTTGTCTTCTTCAGAGTTTCTACGAATTATTTTGAAACCGCTGAATCGTCGGTCATGTATTGCTACTGTACTGTAATACTATTGCGATCAATAAGTACGATTATTATCAAACCTCGCATATGCTTATCAAGGAAAAGTACTTTGTTTACTACTGGTGTGCAGACTTCACTGATAACAGGATTAACGCGGAGGAGACAGCGAAGTGGATAGTGACGAACGTCGTCAGGATTATACCAGGTATCGAACTTTAACCTAGCTATATTTAAGATTTCAAGGAGTATTGACCGAGCTAATATTCTACGACATTCATGCAGATAGCAAAATCCTCAAGCTGCAGTCGAAACAACTCGCTAAATGTTCTAAGAATGTCGTGGAGGGGAATGCGAGGAAACGAAACGAAGGTAAGAAGTGCTGAGTTTAGCACATTGGATGTGATGGCTGGAAGCAACCAGCGGGTGTAGCTAACCAAAAAGTTGTTCTTCAATTTGCTCACAGCCGTATTTGTTTTCCCCGACGTTTACTATTTCAGAGTATCTAGAAGCTTATCCTACGTGAACTCAAAATATGCGGCACAGGACCATGCTCTCAATAGGATAAGTCAAACTGCGAAATAGTCCAACATTTCGGTCGTGTGAAGCAACTAAAAATAAAACCCTTGTCATGTGTGAGCGCCGATCAAACAACAAAGAATCTAATCCAATATTTCACAGTGTACGACGCCATTAATGGCGCTTGGCGCTGGGAAAGGGGCGAGAAGAGATCAGACTCAAACTTGCTCATTGATACGAAACAACATTCCCATACACATCGCAAACACTGGTTTTCGTCTTGTGCCACTAACAGCAAAACAGCCTTTTCAGCGTCGATCATCACGGACTGACTAAGATCACTGCCTACGTTAAATTAAACCCATGTAATCGCTCTAAGGAGGCAAAAGCCAATAAGGTAATCGCAATTTCAGTAATGTAACCGCTGAGAAAATGCCTTGTTACGAAAATTTGGCGGCGTTGCCTTTGTCGACAAACTTTTACTGCATGTAATAACTTGTAATTGTATTCTCTAGTTATGTAATGTGATATTTCATCAACTTTTGAGAGGTCCCGTCATTCTTCCTTTTTCCGGTTCCAATCTTTACATCAAGAAAAATCTAGTACTGTCAATTATTCATAACTCTTTCAGCTAAAGGAAGCTCTTTGTTAACGCTGTATGATGAATTCATAAAAGCGTTCTGCAGAACAAAGTCCTCTTCAATAATTTTTTTCAACATTATCTGATTCTGCCATATTTTGGAGAATAACCGTCACCGTTTGAAGAAAAAGCACCGATTCGTTAATCAGAAAAAAATTTGAATAATCGCTTTCCTATGCGGCTGATAGATCTACGAAGGTCGATAAAAGGCTATAAACTGTCATCGAAAGTTTATGAGCTGAACAGTATATCTTGAGTCAATAAGTTCGCATGAATTCTCCACCAGAAACAAGAGGATCTTCGAAAAGAGAAGAATTTGGAAAATTCTTGCTGTTCCAGCAATTTTGACAATGCTGGAGGAGGAAAACCGTTGTAGAGCGACTTATAGTAGGGCACCAGAAACAGAAAACTGATGGAATCAGGATAGAAACTAATGGGTTTTTAGAAATTTTATTGAAATCTGCGCAAATATAATGTTTTGCTACTGTTCAAATGGAGATAGGATTGTTACTTCCTTTGAAACGATACTCCACTATAAAGGAGTTCTATTTTGATCTTTATTAATTAAAGTTCATACATATTCAATTAAGAACAATAACAATTAATTTTCGAAATAAAGGTCTTCGTTTTCTATGATCCTCCACCACCGATCTGCAAGATTCCGGATGCTCAAAAACACCATTCCTTGGACTTTGGATTAAAAAACTCCTGACATGCCTCCTTTCAATTGAACAAATGTCTCAGATCGGCGTTCACGCAGGATGATTCATTGAACGAAAATGGACGATCATCGGGCAGTGCAGCATCTGACTCTAGACTGGTTGCGACGAGACCTCAACTCCCTCCAGTCCATCAAATTTCCTTAATCTTTTTTGCGGCCTGAGATTTGATATTGTCTTGATAAAACAACGCACTTATTCAACGGATCATTGTCACGTACTCTCCCTTAAACACATCGTAGACTTGGCCCAGCTTCGCCATTGACAACCACGGACATTCGGAACAAGTTCGATTAAAACAAGAACAAGAGCAGCAATGACATATCAAAGCTCGAAGCTCAATTTCGTCCACCGTGATCATTTGAGATCCGAATAGTAAATTCAAATTCGATGCACTATAACTAGCGTTGCCGTGGGAGTTTCCTAAGGAAATATTCTTGAGATATTCCTGATGACTGATACTGTGTGAAACAAACACAAAATTTGTATTTATTTGTGGATGATAAGGAAGATTTTCTTTGAGCCAGTATCTTAGAAACGTCGCTTTTACATATGGATCATATCTAGAAGAGCTTTTACCACATTTCTAACATTCTGCCCAAGAAAGATGACTGTAGAGTTTCCGCGACTCGATTTTTTTATTGAGATCTTCGTGCTCTCCATGCATCAAAACTTGGTAATGCGCGTTATAACAACGGAAACGCTCTAATGTGTTACTCCTGAGTTCAAGTGAATAGTGAGTTTGAATAGAACTCTTTAGCACTCATAAACAAGGCCGATGTTTAAGAAGCTCGTCCGAGGACTTGTGAAAACCTAACGCATCGCGACTGACTCGCTGAAGAAACAAATTGACATGGACGAAGCGCCGAGATGTCGATGTTCGAAGTTTGTGAGATGAGTATATGCGTAGACAAATAAAGAAGATGTCTGTTTTCAATCTTATTTTTTTATTTTTCTACAAGCCGCTTGAATCACGATATACTCAGCGAATAATGTGGAGAGTGAAGTGAGAATCCTACTCGTTCTGTATTAGTTGCTGTTTTATTTACCTCTAAGGATTCTCTCAGCAAACATTAATTTGTCCCTTCGACTTTTGAAACGACGTATTCTTTCACTGGGAATCTCAACTTTTCTTATTTTCAATGAATATGAGAGTTCTCAATTATTAGATATTCTAATTGGATAAGTTTTTTCACGGACAAGTTCGCCTTTCAATCTCGTTATAACACAGTAATTACTTTTTCTCAGATCAGTCATGTGACTCTCGGATCTTGTGCAATTTGTAGCCTTCGTTAATAAGCTAGACACACTTGAAGTGAGATACAAGAGAAATGTCATGTGAGAACCTCCATGCGAGAAGCTCTGTATAAGAATATCCAGATTTTGCATGCTAATAACTCTCGTCTCCTGCACCATTTGCTGTTATTTGTATAAGCCGTCATGCACTACTTGGATTTTACGCGTAATAACTACCATTCTCGTGGTTCATAGAAAGTTGAGAAGTACACGATGTGTTCATGTCTCATCAAATTATGGAGCTCTCCATTGATTCTAATAACTAAGCAACCAGTTACTTAAACAACTTAATTTGAGCAAAACTCTTATGAATATCTGCTTTTGAGCATCACAATA
>JAHQIW010006237.1:0-12398 GCA_019055375.1 Parelaphostrongylus tenuis
ATTTCTCACAGAACACAGCTCTTGCTTTAGGCTATTAGTAATCATTCGATAGCGTACAGAAACTTTTTTTTAATGTCAGTAATCTTCCGAAAGCTTAAATCTGTGGCTAGTGCGCTACATCGCCTTTTTTTTGAAAAAATTATTTCATAAAGCTGTAGCAGAATGAAAACGTTTGGTTTCCTACACGCATATCTCTCACAAGAACTGCTCCCTGAAAGTATGGGTAACTAATCGATAGCGTAAGTTTCGACGATTCCAACACTGTGCTTGTTTTCTGGAAAGACAACTTAACTGTGACGTAGCAGGGAAATTAAGATCGAGTTTCACCATATGCGGGCATTGTTTCTCGGCTAGTGTGTGGACTGGACGTATACAGGGTGGGGGTGCTATCCGTAGATTCCATACGGTCATCGATCAATCGCGTAGCGCGTTACACATGTGGAGTGGAATTTTTGTATTTAATTCGAGATTTTTCCCGGCTTCGAAAGAAACTCTAGATAAAAACCTAGTACTGCGATGCTATGAAATTTCCTCTACATGTTTGAATGCTTTCCGTGCTTCTAGCGGACTAATAGTTGAAGTGCACGACGGGTGTGAAACATAATTTTACCTTGAGTGCCCACAGCTTTATTGGAGAGTGTTTTCAAAAAAAGGAGCACGTAGCGCATCAGCCAGAGATTCAAGCTTTTGGATGATTGCTAACACTCTTATGAAAAGTTCTTGTTTAGCTGAAGAGTTAGTTTTTCATTTTTTCCCAGCCAACGAAGAAGAAGCTATTTTTTGGAAGATTTCTTCAAAAGCGTGTAAGTTCGTGAGATTCTTAGTAGATATTTCGGTGGCGTTTTCCAATTATGTAGTTCTCATTTCAGTGGATCTGCATTTCACACATCTTCAGCCATTCTATCGATGATCTTAAGTATTACCTTTTGTGTGTCGTATTCTAGTACCGACTCAATAATTATTGAGTTACTAACCATATTAATGGGCTATATACTATGCATATCACTTCAGTTCAAAAAAATTGAACTAAAAAATGTGCTCATTGGCTTGAGAATAATAAAAAAAAAAAGAGTTAAGGAATAGAAAAGAATCAAGTGTGAAGAGGAGAAAAAGGTGCGAGATTTATGAAATCAAGTTGAAAAATAAATAAAGATGATGAGTGCTGAGAAGTAAGAGAGGAAGAAAAAACGACGGCTTGAGTGGAAACAGACTTCTGAAACGGTTTCTCTGCACTATTCGATAATTCGACTGCTATATTAGCAGATGTAAAACCAATGGATTAGACTTTACTTGCATGCAAAATAAGTATTTCTAGTGTTTTTATCGAAAGTAATGAGTGTAAAACATTCAAAAATTACTTTCATATTGTCCATACAGGTCATTGGACTAATCTCTCAAGAGCCTGTCTGTTCGCTACCACTATTGAGGAGAATATTCGCTACGGTAGACCGGCTGCTACGGATATTGAAGTAATTTCAGATTTTTTGGGATTTTTTCTTCTTTTACCTCTCTACTAGACACCTTTTTCTAAGTTGCATAACTTTACCTTTTTTATCCACATACATTTTCACGTTCTTTATAATCAATTCCAACTGGATTCTATGGCATCTTAAAAGGCCTCATTTATTAAAGAGTGTATACCATACACTTCGTACTTGTTTAGGTAATACAGGCAGCTGAGCTTGCTAATGCTCATGAATTTATCACCAGATTTCCTGACGGCTATAAGACCATTGTTGGAGAACGTGGGGTTCAACTTTCTGGTGGTCAGAAGCAGGTGCCACAATGTCATTTCATTCTCAACTTTTCCCCACATGATTCTGGACAATGATTGACTATAGTTTCAAAGTTTAGCGGATAGCGATTGCGCGAGCCCTGCTGAAGAACCCACCTATTCTGGTTCTTGACGAAGCAACGAGCGCTTTGGATTCGGAAAGTGAAAACCTGGTGCGTTTACTGAGTGAATTTTGTACCATAAAGATCTGCTTGCACTGATTTTTCGATGAATAGTGACTGATACTGACTTGCAATTCAACATTTTAATCCTGAAAACTCTACAAGCTGACAGGAAGGGTTTTTATCCATCGCTACATATGTAAATGACATTTCTCTTAAAGTGTTGTTCCAACTTTCCATCAATTTAGAATTAGGTTCTTCAAAAGGAACTTTGATCTTGTGTAATGTTGCACACGCAAACAATGCAACTGTGCATGCTACTAGATGCGTCCATGGATATATCACCTTCCGCCTTCCTAAGTGATTTCTATTTCTGATACGAGTTTTCGGGAAAAAGAAACGACTAGTGGACTTCAAAAGTGGGGCATTCCGTCTTGATCGAAAGCCCGCTAACGAACCTACATATGCATTCTTAACGATGGGTCTTCATCAATTCGGTAGATAATGGTCAGTATGACTTGATTCCAACTCATGAGTAATCAGAAGCAATTGCCTGCTTACTTTTCGACATATAACATCTCATGCTATTGCGGACTTCATTAAATGTAATAAAATTCATTAAGTGCAAATCTATCAGAGCCCTATACTAATACAAGTCTATATCCCTCATGTTTATAGGTACGTGAAGCGTTAGATCGAGCTTATGAGAGGCAGAACTGTAATTGTAATTGCTCATCGGTTAAGTTACCATACGAAATGCCAATCTTATTTGTGTTGTTAAAAATAAAAAAGGTTAGTTCAGCGATATTCTTCTTACCAAGTTTCCTTATTGGATTTTGATGGTAATATTGTGACATTATTGCCTCGTAGTACAGTCGTTAGGGGGAGGCAGTGTGGTCGAACGATTGATAGTGATATAGGCTATCAGAAAGCAGGTTGCTGGTTCGAGTCCTTCCCGTGTATGTTTTGCAATCAATCAATAGGGCGCCCTAGATCGGCTACTCTTTAAGGTTTTAACGAGAGTCGTCTCGATCAGCATTCTGCGACATTAATGAAGAATTTCAAAAGTCCGACTATTCGTAAACCTGACATGACTAAAGAATGTAAATTTTCTAGCGAACTATCCTTTTTTCGATTTAAAACTTCCACGAGATTGGTACTTCTTTTTCCCTCAAAATTTAATGACTTACGTTTCTCGCGGCAACACCTTCGTCAGAGCCAAGACGTACATATCATACGTATCTGATTACTCAATTAATATCTCGCATGCATCAAATATAGTATAGAAAAGAAATAAATGGTCTAAGAAATCAGCGATCTAGTCATTTTGAAGAGCCCAAACTTATTTGCAGTTTATATGAGAGAGGTCACCGGTCTTGAAGTGCCATGCCAAATCACTTGTTATGTTCAGGCATTCTCCCCTCCTCTTCATTCCTAGTCGTTTGCGGTTTATTCAAAAGGCTTGGAGGGTTTTTCGCGCTGATGTTTTGATTCTTGACCAGGATTCTTACTAACACATCAGAAATCGTTGTGTTTTTATAATCTATGCCCCCCTAAAGGCTTATTTGTCCGACTGGTTAGCTGTCCCATCTAAGTGTTCTTGATGCAGATCAAAAGTGGCTTCCGTCTCTCCAGTGTTATTCTTCATCGCATATCGTGCAAGAGATTTGGTATATCGTACGCAAACTCATGCGATCCCTTCTCAACCATTAGGGCATACTAATACAATTGTAAGATTTGCACAGACGGTCGTACAAGCGGTTCCGAATCAATTGGCGGCGTAAGTTATCAGGTGGAATTTCTATGATTCTTATACACTTTTCCAGATCACTGTTTCTCAAACGCATTTTTATAGCCGCGTTTTATTTCATTCGTTCATTGTTTTCGTTATTTATGTTATGAGGCTCATTTCTCCTTATTGACCTAACTTCAGTGGGTGCTCTTTCGTTGCCATTGGAAATAGCTATCTTTCCCGCCAAAAAGTACTGACTCTTAACTCTTATTCAAACCGTACAAAACACTTTACAGCCGTTCGGTATGTTTCAAACAAGTGCTCTTTTCTTGTGCGTGGGGTGGGAAGAAAGGTTGTTGCACTAATATGTTTTCTATTACTTAGTATGCGATACCATTTTGTAAGGTGGCCTCTTTCAGAAAGGTGAATTTAAACGGTTTAGAAATGCCTAAGTTCTCCCTAAGCTTCCCCTGTGTAAACTTAATCTACCCCGACTGCCTAATCATAATATCGAAATATATGTACGTCTTCTTCTGTGTCCGAGCAGATGATGAGACAATTATGTCATATGGTATTGTATCTCAGATTCATTTTCTAGTCTGAGTGTGGATCATTTTTTTAAGTGTGTCACACAAGACCGGTGACTTCTCTTTTATAATGAAAATAAGATGGGGTTTTTTCAAAATCACTAGATTGATGATTTCTTAGATTGTTGATTTCTTTTATATCAGACTCTTGATGCATACGAAATATTACCCGAATAATAATCAGATAAGGTATGATATGTGCGCCTAAACTCTGGCGAAAGCTTTGCCACCGAAAACGCCAGCCATTAAATTTTGAAGAAAATATGTGCCAACCTCGTTCAAGTTTCAAATAAGAAAAGGACAGTTTGTAAAAAATTTTTAAAGAAGTCGAGCTCCTCAAGTAGCAGCCGAAGCAACACGTGAAACATGCGCGAGACATTTTGTAGGGTAAATGTGGGGAACAAGTCGAATGTTAGAAGTGTTGGATCTGCATAGTAGAAGGGTCGTTCAGGATTTATTTTCCTTATTTTTGTAGCAATAAGCATTTGTAAGTGTATGTGATCATCATCAATAACTGATTGCAGATTTGTGAACAAGGTTCACACGATGATTTGATGAAGAGAAAAGGCATATATTACAATCTGATCAAATCGCAGTCCTGATACCTCTTTGTAGCAGAACTAGGTGTGAATAGGTCTAATAATATTTGTTTGCTGCTTTACTGTAGATTCGCTTATATTTTACGTTATAGATTAGTTATATGCTGTTATGTTATATGAAATCATATGTCTTTGTCAACTTATGTTTATCTTTGTAAACGTTATGTTTATTTTATCGTGAATTCATGGTGTTTTCAATATTTTCCAGTTTAAATACCATCATTAATAAATTCAAGCGATTCGTAGAATAGAATACAATTGCATACAAAATCATCTCTAAAGCGATTTTCGAGAACAAATCGCAATGTAAAAGCATGCTCAATACCCCAATTCAACAACAGCTAAGCGTTTTTTTCACGAAAAATTTTTTGATAGTTTTGCTCTCAGGGCAGATAGTTTATCACCATACGTGCGAGTTCTGGCTTGTCTCCTTCTTCGGTAACCTGAAAAGAAACTGTTTTTATTTGAAAAGCATTGGAAGTTTCAATGCAATGAGTGTGTGCGATTGTGTGAAGCCTCATCCATAGGGATTAGTGACTTTAATGAAAAGTCTCTTGAGAATCACAATGCTTGAAGTGGCTTGAAACGCAAGAGTAGTCAGCAGTTAACTCCACTAAATAATCTTTTTGATTTGTTCTGAAGCACTGCCGCAGTAAGGGAGCAGCACACTATTTTCTATTGGACAAAGTTGTAACCGAACTCAACAGAAGATACATACTGTAATTATGAGTTATCAAACCATATTCCCACTTCAGGTACTGACCACTATTTCGTCAAAATCGTGTGGAAAATCCAGAGAAATTTTTGATTTCCATAATTCGGTCTAATTTCGTCGTAAAATCTCCTAGTGCATTAAGCAACTGACCTGACTCAACACACCATTGGTGGACTGACGGGCAAACCATTTTTGACTGCTTGCACTTCCTCTTCTGGCACTGGTACAAAAGTGGTGATTTCAATTACTTCATACGCAGCTTGTGTAGGTAGTGAAGGTTCATCACCATAGGAATGATCTCCAGCTTGTCGTTTTTTCAACTAAATGAGCAGAGGTGATTTAGTGCGTATTTGGAGAAACCGAAATAAAGTTTTTCTACAGACATTCGAATAACTCACTTGGCACTGCATTAGTAGCACTCAAGAAAACCAGGAACGATAATGTGAGTGTAGAAGTGTTCATGCTGGACTTGGATGGCAACAGTGATTCCTCTGCTGTGCTTTTATACTCTAGTGTCGCTTCTACACGAGAACCTGATCGCGAAACGAGGAGGAGGAGGAGGAGGGAATTGCGATGGAGGAAAAAGAAACGAAACACACGCAACTTTCAGTTAGTAGTTTTTTTGTAATAGTCATCTCCTTGAACATTGCTTGCTGAAATAGAGTGTGTTCCTAAAGAAAAACAATAACAAGAACAAACAAGAAGCATTGCTGCGCATTAAGTATCAGAAAATTGGGCAAGTTTTTTCTCAGGTAGTGGATTGCGGTTTGTGTACACACGTAATACTTATGAAAATTCATAGTGAGATTAAGCGAATGGAGATATCAAGGCAAGTCGCTGAAAGCTCTAGCTGAGCGTTTTTCGGAAGTTATTTAGAATTCTTAAAAAGGAAGTCTGTTGCGCAAAGCTCTTCTCTCTCAAGAGTATCGGACGTTCAATTCACTTTCCAAAAGCGATTCACAATTTTGTGGAAGGTTCTCATGTGTATCATAAATTTTAGAGAAAGACAATAACAGTGTTTTGGTCCACGAATATCTAAACGCTTTATAGCTGGACGGAGCTTTTCCACTAGACTTTCAGTAAATTTTCTGATTGCCTGAGAAATGGCAATCTTAAAACTGTGCTTAATTTCTGAAGAAGTCTTCGTGCGCTTAAACGGCCAAGAAGAAATTACGTTTCACCTATGGCGTGCATTTTTTTGCTCAACTAGAGTCTGTGGATGGGTTTTACACTAGACCTTCAGTAGTCATTCGACTGTTTGAAAAAAAAATAATTCTAGTTTGGTTTGTTTCCCTTGGAAGGCCTCTATAACAGACGCTGTAGCAGCAAAAAGGACGACTACGTTTTCACCTTCGGAGTACTTAGTGAGTAACTTCTTGATTTTCTTATGCAGCAAATTTGAGGTTGTTAGGTTGACAATTCATTCGGTACAGAGAGGCAACTAAGCCGAAACTTCAGCCATCACAATCACGTTTTACTGTATTGTTCATCTGTATGAGAATAATTTGTCAACATAACAACCTTTTATTTGCCTGAATAAAAAATCAAGGAGATATTCAATCAATTATAGGGGTTAGTTAATAGTCGCTATGGGAGTTATTTAGTGAGTAGCTTGATCCACAGCAAAAAATTTTGGATGTTCTTTGATACTTTGACACACCACAAATCTCTCTAGATGCTTTTGCTTTTCGTACACGCTCATCTACTTTTGTGCTTGTGTCTCTGAGTGCAAAATATGTCATTCTTTTCCGCTCCTACAACGCTTTAAGAAAACTTTCCTATACACAGAGCTCAATTTTAGATTCACTATTTTTTCAAGCGTTTGAGTATCAAAACTATGGAACCTCAGCTGTGCAATTGATACTGATGAAGGTGAAACATAATTTTTTCATGGCTGCAACACTGCACTACCAAGGCTTTTTGTCAAATGCCAAGTACAGTTTCGAAATCATTCGAGATTTGAGCAAGCGAATGAACTATCAAAAGTTTAAGGAACGAGTGAAAAAGGTTTTGTTCAGAAAAGGTCAACCGGTAGTTTGTAGTTTTTGTGCTTGTACAGTTGTTCACCGTGTTAGATGTCTTTTGCTAACACTGAAAACTCTGTACACTTTGTTTTTCATCGCAAATATTGATGACAAAGCAAATCGAGAAAAATTTCTTGCATTTTCTATTGCGCTTGGTGCTTCACTGATAGTCATGTCGTGTTTCTTATCGAAGACACTAACAAAGCAATGTGATTCACAGACGGTTTAAGGTCTTAGTGATTCCAGCTGCTGATGTTGGTCTGTGCGTTATCTGTATCAGTACGAAAATAATGTCGAATATATCTATCTTTGCGTTGACTTCTATTCATAGTTACATTCAGGATAGCAGAATATTTTAAAATATTAATCAAGTAGTTTGGTAGGTAGGCTTGAACGGCCCGCAATTAGTGTAACACATAATGACTCCATCGTGAGAGTCCCTTTTTGTCGATAAGAAACGGTAGTTTTTTTAGGGTTATAGGAGAAGATAAGTTAAGTGAACCAGAGCCATCTGTCTTGCTAACCGTTTCCTACTGCGCAGACTGATATCCATGCACTAGTGGAAATAGAAGAATATGGAAATGGGAAGTTATAATTCGACTCAGTGTCCTCATGATTTGCTTTTGTTTTTCAGGGAGTTATTGAACATGTCATTTACTACTCAGAAAAGCTTATTTCGGAGTTTCTAATTGTATTCTATGAGATTCATATAGCAAGCGATGGTCAACTTTCGTAGTAATAGTCAAGCTCCCCTCTAAAATGTGACGTGATGTCGGTCGAGTACCGCAACACAAGCTTAGAATAGATCGTCAAAATTAGTTAGCATGCATCATTTTCCGCAAGTACAAACCTTTTGAAAGACATTTCTATATATAAAAAAGTGTCCGTAAAAACTCCAACAAGCCATACCAATTTGCGTACGTCGTCCTCTTTCAGAAACCGGTACGGCGCTGTAGATTTCTACTAGAATGATAATCGCTCTATCGTAACAAATATACTTGACGGGCTCAGCTAAAGTCAATTCAGAATGAAAGCAGTCAAACGAATATTGTTCTGACAAACATAGAACTCTTCAAGCATGGATTTTGTCCTCAAGCTCATATCGAGCTCAAGGTATTCTTGCTTTGAAAATGTGTCTACATTCTAAATCAACTGTGAATTTTCATCAAGGGGCAATCCAATCGCATATATATATATATATATATATATATATATATATATATATATAGTGTATCAGATTGAAAGCACATAAGCCAAGATATACTGAAAAACCTGTTGAAGGATTTGAGTTATTTACGAACATGACCTAAAAGTTTGCATTTTCTGACTTTGAGTAGTAATTCCCAAGACCGACTATCTATTAACTTCGGCATGTTTCAGTAATTCCTAATTTTCTTGTTATGTCATTCAACAACTGAAGTTTCGACACTTCGCCTTTTTCAAAGCTTGTAAATGTCAAGTTGTCTACAATTCAGTCAGTCAAGCACCTCCATTACTCCTCTGAAGAAAATAAGTGGCTGTGCCTGACTTTGAGTAGCGTAAACATTTGAACATAAAGCTCACAACGATCACGAGATATATTAACTCTTATTATGTGTACATGCACTTAGGTACCTAGCTACCGCTTTCATATTAGGCTACGGTTGCAGCATATCTTTTGGGTTTCCTTCAAGAGGGATTGGCTAAGACGATAGGCACTGTGTAATTGACGAGGCTGTCATGGCCGAAATGTGTGCATTGAAATGCATAAGTGCCCATAATAGACCATATACATAATAGACCATGTGGTCTCAAGAAAGCACTTGAAACAAGCGGTATTTCTTTTGCTATTCGATGTCCTACAATTGTCATCTCCAATAGTGTTTTGGGCACGTATCTGGATCTGGCAATGGTTTTGCCGAGTCCTAAACTATCTCTAATTTTCACCATCAGTAGTCGTTTAGGGAAATATGTACTGTCGTGTTATTAGGAAGGACACTTGCGAGACAGTAGTGGCCGTGCAGTTGTTTTATGGCCAACTAAAAGACGAAGTAAAGGCCCTTTTGTTCCATTTAATGTAAGAGGGAACACCTAAGAATCCAGTGTTATCAAGAAATCTTAACATTTCCACCTATAAATTTAGGCGGTGTAGTTCTCACCTCGTGCAATGATTTGTTTTTGATTTAAACATCGATTTTTTTTCCACAAAACAAAACTAGGATGGAAGTATTATTGGATTGTGTGAGCAATGATTATTCACCTTATGATTGCGATCAAAGTGATGTGATACAAACCGAAGATTGAACAGTGCTGCTAGAAACTGGATCCTATGCATAATGTGCGGCAGCACACATGGACGTCACTTTAGAGGTCAACGAACCTCTATCCTTTTCAAAACCACTATAAACGCAATAAAAACGGCCAGTGCAATCTTTGACTGGCAAGGTCTGTTTTGAAATTAGAATAAGAAAAAAGTACAATGGGGCCAAGCGTAATGTCATTGTTAACGCTCTATGACGCCAAAACCTGCACATAAAGGTTTACTTCGGCATCTGAATCTTGTCAAATTGTCCTGACTTGGCGAGAATACATAGTGATTTTGAATGGGAGAAGATATGCCTGTGTGTGTGTTTGTATGCGAATGTGTATATATGTCTTCGTATGTGCCTTTATAGACATATATATATATATATATATATATATATTATATATGAGTGTATGGATAAATGTGCATATCACTATGAATTTTTGAAGGAACATCAAATTCGTAGCTATGCTATCTGAAACACACGTATGGGAATAGAACGCATCCGTTTTCGAGCAGATACCACGATTTGAACGGATGATGGTCTCGTTTCTTCCTCATCATTTCAATCGGTGTACGTCTGCTTTTTGTAATGATTGTTCTGGTTTCTAGCAAGGCTAATTGTTTCCACGCCGACCGTTTCTACACAAAAATCGTCGCAATTCAAGCTGGTTTCGATGACTTGTGTTTTTCTGATCAAAATCAGGCATTAGGAATTAATTTGAGATGTAAATTTCAACTCTTCACCATTCACTGATTGTGCAACGTATTGTCCTCACTTGCTGCTATTTTTGTACTACATAACATTATATTTCTTCAAGGTGTTTTTCTACTAACTCCATCACTTTGAATAAGGTAATGTTTTTTTGGGTAGAGACGAGGTTTTTATCAGATCATTCCCAGCAGCTGTGACTTCAACATATAATCTCAGCAGAGAAAACAACAATACATTTCATTTGCATGGAAAACAGCTCATCTGGAACTGCCCTCTTTCATAAAACAACTTCCTACTGAACGTTCTTCTTACCTAGAGAGCACCCCACAGAGACTTTCGTGGGTGAGGAATATGCTTGAAAACGGGTCGAAAAAACAGCACGAGGTATACGATGAGGTCAGGCTTTACTAAAAGGAATTCCTTTTTGTGGTCAATTTTTATACTTTTCAAACTTATTCAAAATGCCTAGAGAGTTTTTCTCGCAGATGTTTTAGATTCCTATGTGACGATAATAAGAACAGAAAGGATGAATTTTGTTTATAATTTTGTTTCTCATTCGAAGATACCCATGTGGGGATACTTGTTCTATTATGGCTGCGCCACTTGAGGCCTTCGGTAAAAACGCATTTTTCGCTTTTGCAAAACGTTTCTGTATTTTGTCGATAGCTCAAATCAAGTGAATTTGAATGCATGTTTAATTTCTCAAATAGCTTTTTTTTCGCGTCGTACCAGTCAAAATAAATTTTGGTTCTTGATTTAAAGATTTCTCATTGGATAAAAGTTTATGTTTCTAATGATCTTTTAATTATTATATAGAGAAATCTTCCCGATTATAATGGTCCGTTTGGCTTTCGGAAAGGGACTTCTTCGAGCTTCGTGACGACCGGAAAATATATAGTGTTTCACACTCAGTGAGCACTTGTAGCCATTCCTTGGTCGTCACAAAGCTCAAGAAGTTTATTCCGAAAGCCAAATATACCATTATATCAGAAAGACTTTCTCTATCTCTACGAACTAGAAGTTCCTTACAACAAAACTTTTAATCCAGTGAAGAAATTCGAATGAGAAACAAAATCCTATTTGACTGGTACTGTGCCAAAAATAAGCTGTTTGAGCAAATTAGACATGCCATTGAAATTCACTTGATTTGAGCTACTACAGGAACGCTTGCAGAATCAAAAAATGCCGAATGTTTAAATCGATAGGGCCCGCAAGTGGCGCCGCGGATAATAGAACAGTGACTCGGACACATAACATCTCTTATTAGATTCTATCGGTTTTCTGAGCCCGGTGATCTAGTAAAAACTGCGATAGTCTAGACACAAAAGCTCTGTGTGCTGAGAAAAAAATCGCTGGTTGTGTGGAATCCTCAATGTTTTTCCTCTTAGCTAGCCAGCGTTATAGTAAAACATCTTCTCGAAAACGGCTACACATAACACGTTTAGCACCAGCAGATATTCAAACTTCTCGAATGATTCCTACTCACATTATGAAAAATCACTTGCATCAGGGAATGGTGGTCGAATATTTATTTGTCGCCCTAACGTGTAGATGTGCCATAAACATTTCGTGTCAACAAAAACCCCCCCCTCACAAAAATTATGCGAACCGAGAAGACTGGGATTTCGCTAGTGATTATGACAAATGAAATGAAGGACCGACCGGAAACAAATAAATGCACATGAGAGGAAGTCTGTTCGTGAACAATAGTCCATTACGCAACCTAACAGCGAGCATTGCACCAGCAATTTTCACAGCTTGAAAAGAGCAAGCCCTGATCAGTAGGTGGTTCGATTATACGGTCGTAATTGTTCAAATTTACACAAATGGGAACATCATATTCTGA